>JADLZL010001083.1:0-70136 GCA_015844335.1 Chrysopogon serrulatus
CCTATTCTCACTATTGGGAAAGGCAAAGCAATGGTTCTACGCCAACAAAGACAATCATATTACTTGGGACAAGTGCTCCTGAAGCGTTTTAGCAAGGTTCTTTCCTATGGGCAAGACGAGTGCCCTAAGAGGAAAGATCTCAAGTTTCAAACAACAACATGATGAGTCAGTCCCGGAGGCCACGGGAACGATTTCAAGATTACATATCAGAATGTCCCTCATCATGGGATGGAGAATTGGCTCTTGATGCAAACTTTCTATCATGGGGCTCACCCGCCAAAGACACGCACAATAATGTTGATTCTTCTTTGGAGGTGCATTTATGTCCCCGACCATACCACAAAGCTTTTGCTCTTATGGAGAAGATGGCTTCCAATCAAGATTGGAATGATGAGCACCGGAGATGACCCGCAAGAGGAGTGAAGGAATGCACCAGCTCAAGGAGGTAGACATCTTTATGCGCCAAGATAGACCCGCTCATGAAGAAGCTGGAAGACAAGACGAGCTAGAGGCAAGATGTCATGCGCATTAATGATGCATGCATGACTTGTGAAGTGTGTGTGGTAATATAGGACACTCACCAACTTGTTGTCCCCGAGACCCGTGAGGATGTGAACTTCATCAACAACAACAACAACAATTATCGTCCTCAGAATCAAGGATGGAACCAGCAAAGGCCCAACTACCAAGGTAACTTCCAAGGTAACTTTCAAGGCAATAATTATAATAACTATGCTCAACTGCCTTTGAGAGAAGTGATCTCCAACCAAAATAAAATTGTGGAGACTTTATCTAGGAAGGTAGCATCCAATGATAAAATGCTAGAGAATATAAACATTAAAATGGATAGCTTTACCTCATTTGTTAAGAACCAGCTTAGCTTCAATAAAATGATAGAACAACAATTAGTTTCGCTTTAGCGCATTTGTTCCACCGGCCAATGAAGGTAAGATTTTAGGGCAACCTCTAGAGCCCGAGACCATGAATCTTGTTGATGTATATGCAGGTTACTACGTTGAAGCATCATCAGATGGATGGAAGGATGACTCCATGCCACCCAAGAGGGGGAGATCCAGGGGGAGACCCGCGATTCCCATCTCCATTGGGCAAACATGACTTTTCAGAAGTCGATCGCGATCTAGGGGCCGATGTCAACATCATGCCTAAGGTAATTTTTCGACCAAGTCTTTCCATGGGCACCTTTGTTGTACATAGATATGTGTTTGCAGCTTTGCGGACCCGACGATCAAGTACCCCAAGGGAATCCTAGATGACGTGTGCATATGAATCGGGAGATCATATGTCCCATGAGACTTTGTAGTCCCGGATACCCAAGCAAAGATCCCAAGAGTCCGATCATTCTTGGCCGACCATTCCTCGAGCACCGCAAAGGGCTGTCATCTACACCGGACAAGTGCCAAGATTTGTTTCACCATCAAGGGCAATAAAGAGAAGTTCAGCTTTTAAGAACAAGACCCTTGAAGCTCCTATAGATCCAAGAGGAGCTTACTTCCCGGTCAAGCCTACAAGTGAAGGAACCAAGAGGAATTCAAATAGGAAGAGAAAGAACAAGAATAGAAGACAAGTGAGAAAGCAAGTCCAACTGGTCAAGGCTGTTGAGTATAAGCATGACCACCTCCTAGCTTCACCATTCCTAACCAAGAAGGAGGATCCAGGCATGCCAGACCATTGATTGCACTATTGGGACAGTGCTCATTCTACAACGCCTTCGCGACATCGATTAGCTGTCAACATAATATCAAAAAAAGGTACATAATTTATTATTCGATACACCTGTATACCCTACCTATATGCAGCTGCACCGGGCGGACAACACGACGAGATTCGGAGGGAGTAGCGAGAGACATCATGGTCAAGATCCGGGGACCACTACGTCCCGACCGACTTCATGATACTTCGGACATGGGAGAAGAAGAAGACGCCCATCATACTTGGAAGGCCGTTCCTCGGCACCACCAACATGATCATCTACAATGGATCAAGGCCAAGTCCACTTCCAATTCCCAGGGAGAGAAGGTACGTTGTTATTTTAAAGATTATAACTCTCCTGGATTAGCAGCTTTTACCCAGTCCAAGAGGAGACGTCAGCGCCGGAGGAATCGCTCTCAAAAGAGCAATGTTGAGGAGGAAGAAATTAAAGAAGAACCTACAAAGACCGAAGGCACAGCCTACGAAGATATGGAAAGAGAAGGTGACCTCCTCAACTGAGTCATCATCACCAGGAGGTCCAACGTTGGGGTCCCCATCCTCGGGATCCGATGAAGCACCCCAGGAGTGAGGACGACGAGAAGTCCTGTCCGGAGGACTTTAAACTCCGAACCCTTGCCATAAGGTAACAATGGTAGTTATCCATTTACTTCCGTGCACCTTTTATTTTATAGTTAATTTTCATCCCTATAGAAAATCACAAAAACATTTGGAAAACCTTAAAGCCCCATGTGACAAGCCTACAACGTAAGCTAAAGGAGTGTTCACCGTGGTGGCATAAAAATAAAATTGGTATACATAGATTAATTCTATTTAAAAAATCATTGAGCATCCTGCCTTTTTGAATGCATTGTAATAACTTTTGACAACTTCTCACAACAACTAATCCTCGAACGGATAACCACTAACTATTTATCCTAATCCGTTCCACAAGTTTTGGTGTTTTGTGAGATGTTTGCTGCAGGATGACTCTGAGAGCGAGTTCATCTAAGAATCATCATCTTCATCACTCAAGTACACCTTCTTGCACACGCCTAACCTTTGTGTGAAGAAAGCAACTTCTTGTTGGATGAGATGAAGGTTCTTACACCAGCTCTCACAAGCATGAGCTCCATCGAGAGGACTGCTCAGCTTCAATGCTCAATCACGACAACAACCAGCTTGGGGGAAGGCAACCCCTAGGTACCCAGGTAAGTGTACCTGCGCGATTATCGAGTCAGTTATAAAATTAAAAAATACCAAAAGTATGTGAGCACATGAAGGTTCACCATAGTATCTAAGAACATCTAAAAATACCAAAAATATGTGGGCACATGAAGGTCCATGCTTTTTAAGAGTCCTTAGAGTCTTTTGAGTTTTATGGTTTGAGTCTTTGAAAAATTAAAAAAATTAAATAAAAATGTTTGTCTGTCTAGAGTCAATAAAAAGGAAGCTCTTGAGATTGAATTGAACTAATGATAAGCTGCTCTGTTACAACATCTCTGAAATATACGGAGTTTAGACAAAGGTTTTCCTAAGTTTTAGCTCTAACTATTTTGACTTGAGAATTTATTCTGAGCCTGAAACTTGTGGGTTGCATATGCTTGAACTAAGTCTAGGTACCTGATTGATAAGATTGAGAAAGTTTGAGCTGCTATCTATCTTGTTCTAAGTGACACTAGAGTTCTGGAGATTTGTCTTTTAAAAAATACAAAAATATGATGAGTTCCTATATGACAAAGCTTACAGTCCCACCAGAGCAAAAACATGATGAGATAGGCTAGTTAAACTTCCACATAAATGCTACTTGTCTTGCATTGAGTTCTGTCAACCTTTGTGACCCCTGGTGAGAAATTTGTCATGCTCTTGAATCAAGATCCACCTCCATATGCACTACTCTACACTGGAGTAGGCGCAACAACATGCCATTCCACCTATATCCATTCCAAAAAATGTTTTTCTCCTACTTTGGGAGAGAACACTAAAAAATATTCCATTAGGTTAGCCACCCAATAATGCTCCATGCTCCTATGTTATCTCTCGACTCCATCAATGCCAAAAGGAGTGCTATGAGCTATGCAAAAAGATATTTAAAAAAAAAAAAAGAGAGAGAAAAGGAAAAGAGAAAAGGGAGAAGAAAGAAAGATGGACAAGTGTCCCAATGCAAAATAATGGCTACCCAGATACCCGACTCCCTGAAAAAGAAAGAAGAGAAAAAGATAGCTCATAACCTGCATTCAGTTTTAAAAGAGAGAGAAGCATTCAAGGAGCTGAGTAGAATTAGGTTCCACCATATATCCACTATATCCATCCACCTCTACATCTTGATTCGACTGCATGACTCATTTCTCCATGGATCCATTGTTTGACTCAACAACATATGCATTGCAAGTTTGCTCTTTCAGTTTTCCCCTTACCTATGAGCTCCATAAAAGCTTTAGTTATAGGATCAAAAGAAAGGCAACCATCATCACTGCCTTGGTGAGGATCTATAGATACCACATATATTGAGAGACTTGAGAGTGTCATACATGGGAAGCTCTGAGTTTTATTTAAAAAACCTCTAAAAACTCCAGAATGATAGCTGATCGAGGAACTTGAGACATAGTGCTTAGATTGGATCTTTCTGTCTGTCAAGTGCTCAAGACCCAAGGAAGAGCTAATAAACCCCATAGTACAAGGTAATATGGGTAAGTTTAAAAGTCAACTCAGTTATTGCATAAACTTGGAGGAGAATTTCTATCGACTACAGGTATATTTAGAGATAATAGCTCCGAGATGGCTACAGTGCTTAAACATACTTATATTTTCAATAACTTTTCTAAGTTTTTTCTTTGCTAAGGGACTAGCAAAGGTTAAGCTTAGGGAAGTTGTTGACGGCCACTATTGTATTAATTCAACCGTCAACTAGCCGGAAAAGGATGCAAATGTGATCACCAAAGTAGACATAGGGTTTACACCGACCAAATTCCACGAGTTTTGGTGTTTCACTATTTATGCGAGGCATAAACCGAAAAAAGGCGCAAACATACAAGCTTATCGGAACAAGAAAACGGAAAAACGGACTCCACGGCTACGGGGAAAGTTCGAGAAGAGGCGAGAAGGCACCACGCCGAGCTGGGGGCCCGAAGGCCACCAGGTGGGACCGGCCGGTCCCCCACCCCCAGACCCGGCCAGTCTGGCCCCGGCCCCGGGTCGGGTCCCGGTTCGCCCGGTTCGCTCCACCGCCTTTGAGGATTAATCCTAGCCGCCCGTCAATGTCGGTTTGATCCGATAGCTCACGATCAACGTCCGGGGGCTATAAAAGGAGAGGCACCCCCAGGGGGGAGAGCCCCCCATTCATTCATTCTCATTCGGAAGTCCGATCATCGCCGGAAACCCTAATCGAGCTCCTTAGCTAGGGCCTAGATAGCTAGATTAGAACTAGAGGGAGGCAAACGCAGGCTTGGATTCCAGAGCCATCAAGAGCTTGGATTTGGTATAGTTCTTACCTCCTCTCGCCTTTGTTCTCTTTCATTATATAGTTATATGATTGCTATAATTAAATTGATGAATTCTTATTTACTTATATTTATAGTTATTATGTTCTTTGTCTATTGTGGTTACATGCTTAGTATAGCTAGATTAACATTATGTTTATCCATAGGTTCGTATAGCACTCATCTAATTGATCGTTGGGTGAGTGATAAACATTGTGTAAGCGTGGTGCTTATACGTTGTTTATCTGTGAATGCACCCTATAGGCCGGGTTTGGTAGATCGCGGGTGTGACATTCCTGTTGAGTCCTATGTAATCCGAACCCCGTTTATAGGCACAGCAGGGCTTGTATACGACGGAAGGGCGAGCTACGTTCTTAAACCTCCTTAGTATGTCCACTATGAATAAATGTAATGCTAACCTTAGCCATGATTACTAGGTGTATTGCACTAACCATAATATACTTTGACATATAGCTAGAAATAACCCAGGAATATCTCTTGATGTTCTACTAGCAACCCTAATGATATAGCTAGGAGTCTCTATCTGTTTATGCTGATGATTATACACTTATATTATCATTTATCTTGTGACTTACCCCTGCATTGAGTAGCGAGGACATGGTTATGCCTATTCGTTACACCTTAGGTCAACACACTACCTTTACACATCCATGTAGACCTTCCTTTGGGAAAATATAAATGACAACCCATAATACTCCGGGTAAAATGCTACAATGGTATTTAATCTGTGCGCTTGCGGATACATTTCTATATTCTAGATGGTGGCATGATTTAATACCACACCTCTTGGTGTTATGCTGGGGATGACAACTTGGCATTCTAGTGGCGGTGCGCTACTCTAGCATTTTTAGCGCCGTTATTAGAGATAACATTAAGAGGTGATTGGAGTCAGTGATAATCTCGTTGCACGTTCGATGCAAGGCTTTCGAGAAGCGCATCAGAAGTGTGCAACAAAATTTTGTTGCACCGGATGATCATCTTAGGTGACATAGAACAAGTGCACGGTTGTTTCCATGTTTGGAGTCAGTGGTAATCTCATCACACGTTCGATGCTTGGCTTTCGGGAAGCGCACAAGACGTGTGCAAAATTTTTTTGCCCCGGATGCTCGTCTTTGGTAACGTGGAACATGTGCACGGTCGTTACCACGATTGGAGTCAGTGGTAATCTCATCACATGTTCGATGCGCGGCTTTCAGGAAGCGCACCAAATGTGTGCAAAAATTTTTTGTTGCACTGGATGCTCATGTTAGGTGACGTGGAACAAGTGCGTGGTCGTTACCACGATTGGAGTCAGTGGTAATCTCATCACACGTTCGATGCACGGCTTTCAGAAAGCATAGCAAAAGTGCTCAAAGAAAATTTGCTGCACCAGATGCTCATTTTAGGTGACGTGGAACAAGTGCGCGGTCGTTACTACGATTGGAGTCCGTGGCAATCTCGTCACACGTTCAATGCACGGCTTTCAGGAAGCGTACTAGAAGTGTGCAAAACCATTTTGTTGCACTGGATACTCATGTTAGGTGACGTAGAACAAGTGCGTGGTTGTTTCCATGTTTGGAGTCAGTCGTAATCTCGTCGCACGTTCGATGCATGGCTTTCGAGGAGCGCACCGGAAGTGTGCAAAAAATTGTTGTTGCACCGGATGCTCATCTTAGGTGACGTAGAACAAGTGCACGGTTGCTTCCTCGTTTGGAGTCAGTGGTAATCTCGTCGCACGTTCGATACATGGCTTTCGAGAAGCGCACCAGAAGTGTGGAAAATTTTTTTGGCACCGGATGCTCGTCTTTGGTAACGTGGAACAAGTGCACGGTCGTTACCACGTTTGGAGTCGGCGGTAATCTTGTCACACGTTTAATACACGGCTTTCGGGAAGCGCACTAGAAGTGTGCAAAAAAATTTTGTTGCACCGGATGCTCATCTTAGGTGACGTGGAACAAGTGCGTGTCGTTTCCACGATTAGAGTCAGTGGCAATGACGTCGCACGTTTGATGCACGGCTTTCGGGAAGCGCACCAGAAGTGTGCAAAAAATTTTTGTTGCACCGGATGCTCAGGTTAGGTGACGTAGAACAAGTGTGTGGTCATTACCACGATTGGATTCAGTGGTAATCTCATCACACGTTCGATGCACGGCTTTCAAAAAGCGCAATAGAGGTACGCAAAAAATTTTTGCTGCACCGGAGCCTCATCTTAGGTGACGTGGAACAAGTGCGCGATCGTTACCACGATTGGAGCCAATGGTAATCTCGTCGCACGCCGATGATGCGGCTTTTTCGCGAAGCGCACCAGAAGTGTGCAAAAAAATTTTGTTGCACTAGATGCTCATGTTAGGTGATGTGGAACAAATGCGTGGTCGTTACCACGATTGGAGTCAGTGGTAATCTCATCACATGTTCGATACGCGGCTTTCAGGAAGCGCACTAAAAGTGTGCAAAAAAATTTTGTTGCACTGGATGCTCATGTTAGGTGACGTGGAACAAGTGCGTGGTCGTTACCACGATTGGAGTCAGTGGTAATCTCGTCACACGTTCGATGCACGGCTTTTAGGAAGCACACCAGAAGTGTGCAAAAAAATTTGCGGCACCAGATGCTCATCTTAGGTGACATGGAACAAGTGCGCGGTTTTTACCACGATTGGAGTCAGTGGTAATCTCGTCACACGTTCAATGCACGGCTTTCGGGAAGCGCACCAGATGTGTGCAAAAAAATTTTGTTGCACCGGATGCTCATCTTAGGTGACATGGAACAAGTGCACGGTTGTTTCCACGTTTGGAGTCAGTGGTAATCTCGTCGCACGTTCGATGCGTGGCTTTCGGGAAGCGCACAAGACGTGTGCAAAATTTTTTTGCACCGGATGCTCATCTTTGGTAACGTGGAACAAGTGCACCGTCGTTACCACGATTGGAGTCAGTGGTAATCTAGTTACACGTTCGATGCGCGGCTTTCAGGAAGTGCACCAAAAGTGTGCAAAAATTTTTTGTTGCACTGGATGCTCATGTTAGGTGACGTGGAACAAGTGCGTGGTCGTTACCATGATTGGAGTCCGTGCTAATCTTGTCACACGTTCGATGCACAGCTTTCAGATAGCACAACAAAAGTGCTCAAAAAAATTTGCTGCACCAGATGCTCATCTTAGGTGACGTAGAACAAGTGCGCGGTCATTTCCACGATTGGAGTCTTTGGTAATCTCATTACATGTTCAATGCACGACTTTCGGGAAGCGCACTAGAAGTGTGCAAAACAATTTTGTTGCACTGGATGCTCATGTTAGGTGACGTGGAACAAGTGCGTGGTCATTACCATGATTGGAGTCAGTGCTAATCCTGTCACACGTTCGATGCACGGCTTTCAGATAGCACAATAAAAGTGGTCAAAAAAATTTGCTGCACCAGATGCTCATCTTAGGTGATGTAGAACAAGTGCGCGATCATTACCGCGATTGGAGTCAGTGGTAATCTCGTTACATGTTCAATGCACGGCTTTCGGGAAGCGCACTAGAAGTGTGCAAAACAATTTTGTTGCCTTTGGATGCTCATGTTACGTGGCGTGGAACAAGTGCGTGGTTGTCTCCATGTTTGGAGTCGGTGGTAATCTCGTCGCACGCGTTCAATGCACGGCTTTTCGAGAAGCGCACCGAAGTGTGCAAAAATTATTGCTGCACTAGATGCTCATCTTAGGTGACGTGGAACAAGAGCACGGTCATTACCATGATTGGAGTCAGTGGTAATCTCGTCACACGTTCAATGCACGGCTTTTGGGAAGCACACTAGAAGTGTGCAAAACAATTTTGTTGCACTGGATGCTCATGTTAGGTGACGTAGAACAAGTGCGTGGTTGTTTCCATGTTTGGAGTCAGTGGTAATCTCGTCGCACGTTCGATGCACAGCTTTCGAGAAGCGCACCGAAAGTGTGCAAAAAATTATTGTTGCACCGGATGCTCATCTTAGGTGACGTGAAACAAGTGCACGGTTGCTTCCACGTTTGGAGTCAGTGGTAATCTGGTCGCATGTTCGATGCATGGCTTTCGAGAAGCGCACTAGAAGTATGCAAAAAAAATTTTGGCACCGGATGCTCATCTTTGGTAACGTGGAACAAGTGCACGGTCGTTACCATGTTTGGAGTCGGTAGTAATCTCGTCACACGTTTAATGCACGGCTTTCGGGAAGCGCACTAGAAGTGTGCAAAAAAATTTTGTTACACCGGATGCTCATCTTAGGTGACGTGGAACAAGAGCGGGTTCGTTACCATGATTGGAGTCAGTGGCAATCACGTCGCACGTTTGATGCACGGCTTTCGGGAAGCGCACCAGAAGTGTGCAGAAATTTTTTGTTGCACCGGATGCTCAGGTTAGGTGACGTGGAACAAATGTGTGGTCATTACCACGATTGGATTCAGTGGTAATCTCATCACACGTTCGATGCACGGCTTTAAAGCGCACGAGAACTACGCAAAAAAATTTTTGCTGCACCGGAGCCTCATCTTAGGTGGCGTGGAACAAGTCTTGCGATCGTTACCACGATTGGAGCCAATGGTAATCTCGTCGCACGTTCGATGCACGGCTTTCGCGAAGCGCACGGAAGTGTGCAAAAAAATTTGTTGAACTAGATGCTTAGGTTAGGTGATGTGGAACAAGTGTATGTCATTACCACGATTGGAGTCAGTGGTAATCTCATCGCATGTTCGATGCACGGCTTTCAGGAAGCGCACCAAAAGTGTGCAAAAAAAATTTTGTTGCACTGGATGCTCATGTTAGGTGACGTGGAACAAGTGCGTGGTCGTTACCACGATTGGAGTCAGTGGTAATCTCATCACACGTTCGATGCACGTCTTTTAGGAAGCACACCAGAAGTGCGCAAAAAAATTTGCTGCACCAGATGCTCATCTTAGGTGACGTGGAACAAGTGCGTGGTTGTTACCACGATTGAAGTCGGTGGTAATCTCGTCACACGTTTAATGCACGGCTTTCGGGAAGCACACCAGAAGTGCGCAAAAAAATTTGTTGCACCAGATGCTCATCTTAGGTGACGTGGAACTAGTGCACGGTTGTTTCCACGTTTGGAGTCAGTGGTAATCTCGTCGCACGTTCGATGCAAGGCTTTCGAGAAGCGCACCAGATGTGCGCAAAAAAAGTTTTGTTGCACCGGATGATCTTCTTAGGTGACATAGAACAAGTGCACGGTTGTTTCCACATTTAGAGTCAGTGATAATCTCGTCGCACGTTCGATGCGTGGCTTTCGGGAAGCGCACAAGACGTGTGCAAACTTTTTTTGCACCAGATGCTCGTCTTTGGTAACGTGGAACAAGTGCACGGTCGTTACCACGATTGGAGTCAGTGGTAATCTCGTCACACGTTCGATGTGCGGCTTTCAGGAAGCGCACCAAAAGTGTGCAAAAAAATTTTGTTGCACTGGATGCTCAGGTTAGGTGACGTGGAACAAGTGCGTGGTTGTTACCACGATTGGAGTCAGTGGTAATCTTGTCACACGTTCGATGCTCAGCTTTCAGAAAGCACACCAAAAGTGCTCAAAAAATTTGCTGCACCAGATGCTCATCTTAGGTGACGTGGAACAAGTGCGTGGTCGTTACCACGATTGGAGTCAGTGGTAATCTCGTTACACGTTCAATGCACGGCTTTTGAGAAGCGCACTAGAAGTGTGCAAAAATTTTTTTGGCACCGGATGCTCGTCTTTGGTAACGTGAAACAAGTGCACGGTCGTTACTATGTTTGGAGTCGGTGGTAATCTCGTCACACGTTTAATGCATGGCTTTCGGGAAGCGCACTAGAAGTGTGCAAAAAAATTTTGTTGCACCGGATGCTCATCTTAGGTGACGTGGAACAAGTGCGTGTCGTTACCACGATAGGAGTCAGTGGCAATGACGTCGCACGTTTGATGCACGGCTTTTGGGAAGCGCACCAGAAGTGTGCAAAATTTTTTTGTTGCACCGGATGCTCAGGTTAGGTGACGTGGAACAAGTGTGTGGTCATTACCACGATTAGATTCAGTGGTAATCTCATCACACGTTCGATGCGGCTTTCGAAACCGCACGAGAAGTGCAAAAAAAAAATTTTTGCTGCACCGAGCCTCATCTTAGGTGACGTGGAACAAGTGCGCCGATCGTTACCACGATTGGAGCCAATGGTAATCTCGTCGCCGCACGCTTGATGCACGGCTTTCGAAGCGCACGTAAGTGTGCAAAAAACTTTGTCGAACCGGATGCTTATGTTAGGTGACGTGGAACAAGTGTATGTCGTTACCACGATTGAGTCGTGGTAATCTCATCGCACGTTCGATGCACGGCTTTTCGAGAAGCACACCGAAGTGTGCAAAAAAATTTTGTTGCACTAGATGCTCATGTTAGGTGATGTGGAACAAATGCGTGGTCGTTACCACGATTGGAGTCAGTGGTAATCTCATCACACGTTCGATGTGCGGCTTTTCGTGAAGCGCACCAAAAGTGTGCAAAAAATTTTGTTGCACTGGATACTCATGTTAGGTGACGTGGAACAAGTGCATGGTCGTTACCACGATTGGAGTCGGTGGTAATCTCGTCACACATTCGATGCACGGCTTTTAGGAAGCACACCGAAGTACGCAAAAAAAATTTGCTGCACCGGATGCTCATCTTAGGTGACGTGGAACAAGTGCGTGGTCGTTACCACGATTGGAGTCAGTGGTAATCTCGTCACACGCTCAATGCACGGCTTTCGGGAAGCGCACCAGAAGTGTGCAAAAAAACTTTGTTGCACCGAATGCTCATCTTAGGTGACATGGAACAAGTGCACGGTTGTTTCCACGTTTGGAGTCTGTGGTAATCTCGTCGCACGTTCGATGTGTGGCTTTCGGGAAGCGCACAAGACGTGTGCAAAATTTTTTTGCACCGGATGCTCGTCTTTGGTAATGTGGAACAAGTGCACGGTCGTTACCACGATTGGAGTCAGTGGTAATCCCGTCACACGCTCGATGCGTGCTTTTCGGGAAGTGCACCGAAAGTGTGTAAATTTTTTTGTTGCTTTGTATGCTCATGTTAGGTGACGTGGAACACGCGGCGTGGTCGTTACCATGATTGGAGTCGGTGCTAATCTTGTCACACGTTTGATGCACAGCTTTCGGATAGCACAACAAAAGTGCTCAAAAAATTTACTGCACACAGATGCTCATCTTAGGTGACGTAGAACAAGTGCGCGGTCGTTACCACGATTGAGTCGAGTGGTAATCTCGTCGACGCTCAATGCACGGCTTTTGAGAAGCGCACTAGAAGTGTGCAAAACAATTTTGTTGCACTCGATGCTCATGTTACGTGACGTGGAACAAGTGCATGGTTGTCTCCATGTTTGGAGTCGGTGGTAATCTCGCCCCACGCTCGATGCGGCGGCTTTTCGTGAAGCGCACCAAAAAAGTGTGCAAAAAATTTTGTTGCACTGGATGCTCAAGGTTAGGTGACGTGGAACAAGTGCGTGGTTGTTACCACGATTGAGTCGTGGTAATCTTGTCACACGTTCGATGCTCGCTTTTCGAAAGCACACCAAAAGTGCTCAAAAATTTGCTGCACCAGATGCTCATCTTAGGTGACGTGGAACAAGTGCGTGGTCGTTACCACGATTGGAGTCGTGGTAATCTCGTTACACGCTCAATGCACGGCTTTTGAGAAGCGCACTAGAAGTGTGCAAAAATTTTTTTTGGCACCGGATGCTCGTCTTTGGTAACGTGAAACAAGTGCACGGTCGTTACTATGTTTGGAGTCGGTGGTAATCTCGTCACACGTTTAATGCATGGCTTTCGGAAGCGCACTAGAAGTGTGCAAAAAAATTTTGTTGCACCGGATGCTCATCTTAGGTGACGTGGAACAAGTGCGTGTCGTTACCACGATTGGAGTCAGTGGCAATGACGTCGCACGTTTGATGCACGGCTTTCGGGAAGCGCACCAGAAGTGTGCAAAATTTTTTTGTTGCACCGGATGCTCAGGTTAGGTGACGTGGAACAAGTGTGTGGTCATTACCACGATTAGATTCAGTGGTAATCTCATCACACGTTCGATGCACGGCTTTCGGAAACCGCACCAGAAGTACGCAAAAAATTTTTGCTGCACCGGAGCCTCATCTTAGGTGACGTGGAACAAGTGCGCGATCGTTACCACGATTGGAGCCAATGGTAATCTCGTCGCACGCTTGATGCACGGCTTTCGTGAAGCACCAGAAGTGTGCAAAAAAACTTTGTCGAACTGGATGCTTATGTTAGGTGACGTGGAACAAGTGTATGTCGTTACCACGATTGGAGTCAGTGGTAATCTCATCGCACGTTCGATGCACGGCTTTCGAGAAGCACACCAGAAGTGTGCAAAAAAATTTTGTTGCACTAGATGCTCATGTTAGGTGATGTGGAACAAATGCGTGGTCGTTACCACGATTGGAGTCAGTGGTAATCTCATCACACGTTCGATGTGCGGCTTTCAGGAAGCGCACCAAAAGTGTGCAAAAAATTTTGTTGCCTTGGATACTCATGTTAGGTGACGTGGAACAAGTGCATGGTCGTTACCACGATTGGAGTCATGTGGTAATCTCGTCACACATTCGATGCACGGCTTTTAGGAAGCACACCGAAGCACGCAAAAAAATTTGCTGCACCGGATGCTCATCTTAGGTGACGTGGAACAAGTGCGCCGGGTCGTTACCACGATTGAGTCGATGGTAATCTCGTCACACGTTCAATGCACGGCTTTCGGGAAGCGCACCAGAAGTGTGCAAAAAAACTTTGTTGCACCGAATGCTCATCTTAGGTGACATGGAACAAGTGCACGGTTGTTTCCACGTTTGGAGTCTGTGGTAATCTCGTCGCGACGTTCGATGTGTGGCTTTCGGGAAGCGCACAAGACGTGTGCAAAATTTTTTTGCACCGGATGCTCGTCTTTGGTAATGTGGAACAAGTGCACGGTCGTTACCACGATTGAGTCGGTGGTAATCCCCGCCACACGCTCGATCGCGTGGCTTCGGGGAAGTGCACCGAAAGTGTGTAAAATTTTTTGTTGCATTGTATGCTCATGTTAGGTGACGTGGAACACGTGCGTGGTCGTTACCATGATTGGAGTCGGTGCTAATCTTGTCACACGTTTGATGCACAGCTTTCGAGATAGCACAACAAAAGTGCTCAAAAAAATTTACTGCACCAGATGCTCATCTTAGGTGACGTAGAACAAGTGCGCGGTCGTTACCACGATTGAGTCGGGTGGTAATCTCGTCGGACGTTCAATGCACGGCTTTTGAGAAGCGCACTAGAAGTGTGCAAAACAATTTTGTTGCACTGGATGCTCATGTTACGTGACGTGGAACAAGTGCATGGTTGTCTCCATGTTTGGAGTCAGTGGTAATCTCGTCACACGTTCGATGCGCGCGGCTTTCGGGAAAGCGCACCAAAAGTGTGCAAAAAAAATTTTGTTGCCTTTGGATGCTCAGGTTAGGTGACGTGGAACAAGTGCGTGGTTGTTACCACGATTGGAGTCAGTGGTAATCTTGTCACACGTTCGATGCTCAGCTTTCAGAAAGCACACCAAAAGTGCTCAAAAAATTTGCTGCACCAGATGCTCATCTTAGGTGACGTGGAACAAGTGCGTGGTCGTTACCACGATTGGAGTCAGTGGTAATCTCGTTACACGTTCAATGCACGGCTTTTGAGAAGCGCACTAGAAGTGTGCAAAAATTTTTTTGGCACCGGATGCTCGTCTTTGGTAACGTGAAACAAGTGCACGGTCGTTACTATGTTTGGAGTCGGTGGTAATCTCGTCACACGTTTAATGCATGGCTTTCGGGAAGCGCACTAGAAGTGTGCAAAAAAATTTTGTTGCACCGGATGCTCATCTTAGGTGACGTGGAACAAGTGCGTGTCGTTACCACGATTGGAGTCAGTGGCAATGACGTCGCACGTTTGATGCACGGCTTTCGGGAAGCGCACCAGAAGTGTGCAAAATTTTTTTGTTGCACCGGATGCTCAGGTTAGGTGACGTGGAACAAGTGTGTGGTCATTACCACGATTAGATTCAGTGGTAATCTCATCACACGTTCGATGCACTTTTCGGAAACCGCACCGAAGCACGCATAAAAATTTTTGCTGCACCGGAGCCTCATCTTAGGTGACGTGGAACAAGTGCGCGATCGTTACCACGATTGGAGCCAATGGTAATCTCGTCGCACGCTTGATGCACGGCTTTCGCGAAGCGCACCAGAAGTGTGCAAAAAAACTTTGTCGAACTGGATGCTTATGTTAGGTGACGTGGAACAAGTGTATGTCGTTACCACGATTGGAGTCAGTGGTAATCTCATCGCACGCGTTCGATGCACGGCTTTCGAGAAGCACACCGAAGTGTGCAAAAAATTTTGTTGCACTAGATGCTCATGTTAGGTGATGTGGAACAAATGCGTGGTCGATTACCACGATTGGAGTCGATGGTAATCTCATCACACGTTCGATGTGCGGCTTTCAGAAGCGCACCAAAAGTGTGCAAAAAATTTTGTTGCTTTGGATACTCATGTTAGGTGACGTGGAACAAGTGCATGGTCGTTACCACGATTGGAGTCAGTGGTAATCTCGTCACACATTCGATGCACGGCTTTTAGGAAGCACACCGGAAATGCAAAAAATTTGCTGCACCGGATGCTCATCTTAGGTGACGTGGAACAAGTGCTTGGCGGTCGTTACCACGATTGGAGTCGGTGGTAATCTCGTCACACGTTCAATGCACGGCTTTCGAAGCGCACGCGAAGTGTGCAAAAAAACTTTGTTGCACCGAATGCTCATCTTAGGTGACATGGAACAAGTGCACGGTTGTTTCCACGTTTGGAGTCTGTGGTAATCTCGTCGCGACGTTCGTTGTGTGGCTTTCGGGAAGCGCACAAGGCGTGTGCAAAATTTTTTGCACCGGATGCTCGTCTTTGGTAATGTGGAACAAGTGCACGGTCGTTACCACGATTGGAGTCGGTGGTAATCCCGCCACACGTTCGATCGCGCCGGCTTTCGGGAAGTGCGAAAGTGTGTAAAATTTTTTTGTTGCTTTGTATGCTCATGTTAGGTGACGTGGAACACGTGCGTGGTCGTTACCATGATTGGAGTCAGTGCTAATCTTGTCACACGTTTGATGCACAGCTTTCAGATAGCACAACAAAAGTGCTCAAAAAAATTTACTGCACCAGATGCTCATCTTAGGTGACGTAGAACAAGTGCGCCGGTCGTTACCACGATTGGAGTCGGTGGTAATCTCGTCGGGACGTTCAATGCACGGCTTTTGAGAAGCGCACTAGAAGTGTGCAAAACAATTTTGTTGCTTTGGATGCTCATGTTACGTGACGTGGAACAAGTGCATGGTTGTCTCCATGTTTGGAGTCGGTGGTAATCTCGTCACACGTTCGATGCGCGGCTTTCGGGGAAGCGCGCAAAAGTGTGCAAAAAATTTTGTTGCTTTGGATGCTCGGGTTAGGTGACGTGGAACAAGTGCGTGGTTGTCACCACGATTGGAGTCGATGGTAATCTTGTCACACGTTCGATGCTCGGCTTTCAGAAAGCACACCAAAAGTGCTCAAAAATTTGCTGCACCGGATGCTCATCTTAGGTGACGTGGAACAAGTGCGTGGTCGTTACCACGATTGGAGTCGATGGTAATCTCGTTACACGTTCAATGCGGCTTTTTGAGAAGCGCACTAGAAGTGTGCAAAAATTTTTTGGCACGGATGCTCGTCTTTGGTAACGTGAAACAAGTGCACGGTCGTTACTATGTTTGGAGTCGGTGGTAATCTCGTCACACGTTTAATGCATGGCTTTCGGGAAGCGCACTAGAAGTGTGCAAAAAAAATTTTGTTGCACCGGATGCTCATCTTAGGTGACGTGGAACAAGTGCGTGTCGTTACCACGATTGGAGTCGAGTGGCAATGGCGTCGCACGTTTGATGCGGCTTTTCGGGAAGCGCACCAGAAGTGTGCAAAATTTTTTTTGTTGCAACCGGATGCTCGAGGTTAGGTGACGTGGAACAAGTGTGTGGTCATTACCACGATTAGATTCATGGTAATCTCATCACACGTTCGATGCACGGCTTTCGGAAACCGCACGTGGCACGCAAAAAATTTTTTGCTGCACCGGAGCCTCATCTTAGGTGACGTGGAACAAGTCGCCGATCGTTACCACGATTGGAGCCAATGGTAATCTCGCCGCACGCTTGATGCACGGCTTTCGCGAAGCGCACGGAGAAGTGTGCAAAAAACTTTGTCGAACTGGATGCTTATGTTAGGTGACGTGGAACAAGTGTATGTCGTTACCACGATTGGAGTCAGTGGTAATCTCATCGCACGTTCGATGCACGGCTTTCGAGAAGCACACCAGAAGTGTGCAAAAAAATTTTGTTGCACTAGATGCTCATGTTAGGTGATGTGGAACAAATGCGTGGTCGTTACCACGATTGGAGTCAGTGGTAATCTCATCACACGTTCGATGTGCGGCTTTCAGGAAGCGCACCAAAAGTGTGCAAAAAAATTTTGTTGCACTGGATACTCATGTTAGGTGACGTGGAACAAGTGCATGGTCGTTACCACGATTGGAGTCAGTGGTAATCTCGTCACACATTCGATGCACGGCTTTTAGGAAGCACACCAGAAGTACGCAAAAAAATTTGCTGCACCAGATGCTCATCTTAGGTGACGTGGAACAAGTGCGCGGTCGTTACCACGATTGGAGTCAGTGGTAATCTCGTCACACGTTCAATGCACGGCTTTCGGGAAGCGCACCAGAAGTGTGCAAAAAAACTTTGTTGCACCGAATGCTCATCTTAGGTGACATGGAACAAGTGCACGGTTGTTTCCACGTTTGGAGTCTGTGGTAATCTCGTCGCACGTTCGATGTGTGGCTTTCGGGAAGCGCACAAGACGTGTGCAAAATTTTTTTGCACCGGATGCTCGTCTTTGGTAATGTGGAACAAGTGCACGGTCGTTACCACGATTGGAGTCAGTGGTAATCCCGTCACACGTTCGATCTTGTGACTTTCAGGAAGTGCACCGAAAGTGTGTAAAATTTTTTGTTGCCTTGTATGCTCATGTTAGGTGACGTGGAACACGTGCGTGGTCGTTACCATGATTGGAGTCAGTGCTAATCTTGTCACACGTTTGATGCACAGCTTTCAGATAGCACAACAAAAGTGCTCAAAAAAATTTACTGCACCAGATGCTCATCTTAGGTGACGTAGAACAAGTGCGCGGTCGTTACCACGATTGGAGTCAGTGGTAATCTCGTCAGACGTTCAATGCACGGCTTTTGAGAAGCGCACTAGAAGTGTGCAAAACAATTTTGTTGCACTGGATGCTCATGTTACGTGACGTGGAACAAGTGCATGGTTGTCTCCATGTTTGGAGTCAGTGGTAATCTCGTCACACGTTCGATGCGCGGCTTTCAGGAAGCGCACCAAAAGTGTGCAAAAAAATTTTGTTGCACTGGATGCTCAGGTTAGGTGACGTGGAACAAGTGCGTGGTTGTCACCACGATTGGAGTCAGTGGTAATCTTGTCACACGTTCGATGCTCAGCTTTCAGAAAGCACACCAAAAGTGCTCAAAAAATTTGCTGCACCAGATGCTCATCTTAGGTGACGTGGAACAAGTGCGTGGTCGTTACCACGATTGGAGTCAGTGGTAATCTCGTTACACGTTCAATGCACGGCTTTTGAGAAGTGCACTAGAAGTGTGCAAAAATTTTTTTGGCACCGGATGCTCGTCTTTGGTAACGTGAAACAAGTGCACGGTCGTTACTATGTTTGGAGTCGGTGGTAATCTCGTCACACGTTTAATGCATGGCTTTCGGGAAGCGCACTAGAAGTGTGCAAAAAAATTTTGTTGCACCGGATGCTCATCTTAGGTGACGTGGAACAAGTGCGTGTCGTTACCACGATTGGAGTCAGTGGCAATGACGTCGCACGTTTGATGCGGCTTTCGGGAAGCGCACCAGAAGTGTGCAAAATTTTTTTGTTGCACCGGATGCTCAGGTTAGGTGACGTGGAACAAGTGTGTGGTCATTACCACGATTAGATTCAGTGGTAATCTCATCACACGTTCGATGCACGGCTTTCGGAAACCGCACCAGAAGTACGCAAAAAATTTTTGCTGCACCGGAGCCTCATCTTTGGTGACGTGGAACAAGTGCGCGATCGTTACCACGATTGGAGCCAATGGTAATCTCGTCGCACGCTTGATGCACGGCTTTTCGCGGCGCACGAAGTGTGCAAAAAAACTTTGTCGAACTGGATGCTTATGTTAGGTGACGTGGAACAAGTGTATGTCGTTACCACGATTGAGTCGGTGGTAATCTCATCGCACGTTCGATGCACGGCTTTCGAAGCACACCAGAAGTGTGCAAAAAAATTTTGTTGCACTAGATGCTCATGTTAGGTGATGTGGAACAAATGCGTGGTCGTTACCACGATTGGAGTCAGTGGTAATCTCATCACACGTTCGATGTGCGGCTTTCAGGAAGCGCACCAAAAGTGTGCAAAAAAATTTTGTTGCACTGGATACTCATGTTAGGTGACGTGGAACAAGTGCATGGTCGTTACCACGATTGGAGTCGATGGTAATCTCGTCACACATTCGATGCACGGCTTTTAGGAAGCACACCGGAAGTACGCAAAAAAATTTGCTGCACCGGATGCTCATCTTAGGTGACGTGGAACAAGCGCGTGGTCGTTACCACGATTGGAGTCGAGTGGTAATCTCGTCCACACGTTCAATGTACGGCTTTCGGGAAGCGCACAGAAGTGTGCAAAAAACTTTGTTGCACCGAATGCTCATCTTAGGTGACATGGAACAAGTGCACGGTTGTTTCCACGTTTGGAGTCTGTGGTAATCTCGTCGCACGTTCGATGTGTGGCTTTTGGGAAGCGCAAAAGACGTGTGCAAAATTTTTTTGCACCGGATGCTCGTCTTTTGTAATGTGGAACAAGTGCACGGTCGTTACCACGATTGGAGTCGGTGGTAATCCCGTCACACGTTCGATGCGCCGGCTTTCAGGAAGTGCACCAAAAGTGTGTAAAATTTTTTGTTGCACCGTATGCTCATGTTAGGTGACGTGGAACACGTGCGTGGTCGTTACCATGATTGGAGTCGGTGCTAATCTTGTCACACGTTTGATGCACAGCTTTTCGGATAGCACAACAAAAGTGCTCAAAAAATTTACTGCACGGATGCTCATCTTAGGTGACGTAGAACAAGTGCGCCGGTCGTTACCACGATTGGAGTCGGTGGTAATCTCGTCCGACGTTCAATGCACGGCTTTTGAGAAGCGCACTAGAAGTGTGCAAAACAATTTTGTTGCCTTTGGATGCTCATGTTACGTGGACGTGGAACAAGTGCATGGTTGTCTCCATGTTTGGAGTCAGTGGTAATCTCGTCACACGTTCGATGCGCGGCTTTCAGGAAGCGCACCAAAAGTGTGCAAAAAAATTTTGTTGCACTGGATGCTCAGGTTAGGTGACGTGGAACAAGTGCGTGGTTGTTACCACGATTGAGTCGATGGTAATCTTGTCACACGTTCGATGCTCAACTTTTCAGAAAAGCACACCAAAAGTGCTCAAAAAATTTTTGCTGGACCAGATGCTCATCTTAGGTGACGTGGAACAAGTGCGTGGTCGTTACCACGATTGGAGTCAGTGGTAATCTCGTTACACGTTCAATGCACGGCTTTTGAGAAGCGCACTAGAAGTGTGCAAAACAATTTTGTTGCACTGGATGCTCATGTTACGTGACGTGGAACAAGTGCATGGTTGTCTCCATGTTTGGAGTCAGTGGTAATCTTGTCGCACGTTCAATGCATGGCTTTCGAGAAGCGCACCGGAAGTGTGTAAAAAATTATTGTTGCACCGGATGCTCATCTTAGGTGACGTGAAACAAGTGCACGGTTGCTTCCACGTTTGGAGTCAGTGGTAATCTGGTCGCATGTTCGATGCATGGCTTTCGAGAAGCGCACCAGAAGTATGCAAAACAATTTTTGGCAACGGATGCTCATCTTTGGTAACGTGGAATAAGTGCACGGTCGTTACCATGTTTGGAGTCGGTGGTAATCTCATCACACGTTTAATGCATGGCTTTCGGGGAAGCACACTAGAAGTGTGCAAAAAAATTTGTTGCCTTTGGATGCTCATCTTAGGTGACGTGGAACAAGTGCGTGTCGTTACCACGATTGGAGTCGGTGGCAATCACGTCGCACGCGTTTGATGCGGCTTCGGGAAGCGCACCAGAAGTGTGCAAAATTTTTTTGTTGCACCGGATGCTCAGGTTAGGTGACGTGGAACAAGTGTGTGGTCATTACCACGATTAGATTCAGTGGTAATCTCATCACACGTTCGATGCACGGCTTTCGGAAACCGCACCAGAAGTACGCAAAAAATTTTTGCTGCACCGGAGCCTCATCTTAGGTGACGTGGAACAAGTGCGCGATCGTTACCACGATTGGAGCCAATGGTAATCTCGTCGCACGCTTGATGCACGGCTTTCGCGAAGCGCACCAGAAGTGTGCAAAAAAACTTTGTCGAACTGGATGCTTATGTTAGGTGACGTGGAACAAGTGTATGTCGTTACCACGATTGGAGTCAGTGGTAATCTCATCGCACGTTCGATGCACGGCTTTCGAGAAGCACACCGTAAGTGTGCAAAAAAAATTTTGTTGCACTAGATGCTCATGTTAGGTGATGTGGAACAAATGCGTGGTCGTTACCACGATTGGAGTCAGTGGTAATCTCATCACACGTTCGATGTGCGGCTTTCAGGAAGCGCACCAAAAGTGTGCAAAAAAATTTTGTTGCACTGGATACTCATGTTAGGTGACGTGGAACAAGTGCATGGTCGTTACCACGATTGGAGTCAGTGGTAATCTCGTCACACATTCGATGCACGGCTTTTAGGAAGCACACACGGAAACGCAAAAAAAATTTGCTGCACCGGATGCTCATCTTAGGTGACGTGGTACAAGTGCGCGGTCGTTACCACGATTGGAGTCAGTGGTAATCTCGTCACACGTTCAATGCACGGCTTTCGGGAAGCGCACCAGAAGTGTGCAAAAAAACTTTGTTGCACCGAATGCTCATCTTAGGTGACATGGAACAAGTGCACGGTTGTTTCCACGTTTGGAGTCCTGTGGTAATCTCGTCGCGACGTTCGATGTGTGGCTTTTCGGGGAAGCGCACAAGAGGCGTGTGCAAAATTTTTTTTGCACCGGATGCTCGTCTTTGGTAATGTGGAACAAGTGCACGGTCGTTACCACGATTGGAGTCAGTGGTAATCCCGTCACACGTTCGATGCGCGGCTTTCAGGAAGTGCACCGAAAGTGTGTAAAATTTTTTTGTTGCACTGTATGCTCATGTTAGGTGACGTGGAACACGTGCGTGGTCGTTACCATGATTGGAGTCAGTGCTAATCTTGTCACACGTTTGATGCACAGCTTTTCGGATAGCACAACAAAAGTGCTCAAAAAATTTACTGCACCGGATGCTCATCTTAGGTGACGTAGAACAAGTGCGCTTGTGGTCGTTACCACGATTGGAGTCGGTGGTAATCTCGTCGGGACGTTCAATGCACGGCTTTTGAGAAGCGCACTAGAAGTGTGCAAAACAATTTTGTTGCACTGGATGCTCATGTTACGTGACGTGGAACAAGTGCATGGTTGTCTCCATGTTTGGAGTCAGTGGTAATCTCGTCACACGTTCGATGCGCGGCTTTCAGGAAGCGCACCAAAAGTGTGCAAAAAAATTTTGTTGCACTGGATGCTCAGGTTAGGTGACGTGGAACAAGTGCGTGGTTGTTACCACGATTGGAGTCAGTGGTAATCTTGTCACACGTTCGATGCTCAACTTTCAGAAAGCACACCAAAAGTGCTCAAAAAATTTGCTGGACCAGATGCTCATCTTAGGTGACGTGGAACAAGTGCGTGGTCGTTACCACGATTGGAGTCAGTGGTAATCTCGTTACACGTTCAATGCACGGCTTTTGAGAAGCGCACTAGAAGTGTGCAAAACAATTTTGTTGCACTGGATGCTCATGTTACGTGACGTGGAACAAGTGCATGGTTGTCTCCATGTTTGGAGTCAGTGGTAATCTTGTCGCACGTTCAATGCATGGCTTTCGAGAAGCGCACCGGAAGTGTGTAAAAAATTATTGTTGCACCGGATGCTCATCTTAGGTGACGTGAAACAAGTGCACGGTTGCTTCCACGTTTGGAGTCAGTGGTAATCTGGTCGCATGTTCGATGCATGGCTTTCGAGAAGCGCACCGAAGTATGCAAAACAATTTTTGGCAACGGATGCTCATCTTTGGTAACGTGGAATAAGTGCACGGTCGTTACCATGTTTGGAGTCGGTGGTAATCTCATCACACGTTTAATGCATGGCTTTCGGGAAGCACACTAGAAGTGTGCAAAAAAAATTTGTTGCACTGGATGCTCATCTTAGGTGACGTGGAACAAGTGCGTGTCGTTACCACGATTGGAGTCAGTGGCAATCACGTCGCACGTTTGATGCACGGCTTTCGGGAAGCGCACCAGAAGTGTGCAAAATTTTTTTGTTGCACCGGATGCTCAGGTTAGGTGACGTGGAACAAGTGTGTGGTCATTACCACGATTAGATTCAGTGGTAATCTCATCACACGTTCGATGCACGGCTTTCGGAAACCGCACCGTGGCACGCAAAAAAAAATTTTGCTGCACCGGAGCCTCATCTTAGGTGACGTGGAACAAGTGCGCGATCGTTACCACGATTGGAGCCAATGGTAATCTCGTCGCACGCTTGATGCACGGCTTTCGCGAAGCGCACCAGAAGTGTGCAAAAAAACTTTGTCGAACTGGATGCTTATGTTAGGTGACGTGGAACAAGTGTATGTCGTTACCACGATTGGAGTCAGTGGTAATCTCATCGCACGTTCGATGCACGGCTTTCGAGAAGCACACCAGAAGTGTGCAAAAAAATTTTGTTGCACTAGATGCTCATGTTAGGTGATGTGGAACAAATGCGTGGTCGTTACCACGATTGGAGTCGATGGTAATCTCATCACACGTTCGATGTGCGGCTTTCGGGGGAAGCGCACCAAAAAGTGTGCAAAAAAATTTTGTTGCACTTGGATACTCATGTTAGGTGACGTGGAACAAGTGCATGGTCGTTACCACGATTGGAGTCAGTGGTAATCTCGTCACACATTCGATGCACGGCTTTTAGGAAGCACACCAGAAGTACGCAAAAAAATTTGCTGCACCAGATGCTCATCTTAGGTGACGTGGTACAAGTGCGCGGTCGTTACCACGATTGGAGTCAGTGGTAATCTCGTCACACGTTCAATGCACGGCTTTCGGGAAGCGCACCAGAAGTGTGCAAAAAAACTTTGTTGCACCGAATGCTCATCTTAGGTGACATGGAACAAGTGCACGGTTGTTTCCACGTTTGGAGTCTGTGGTAATCTCGTCGCACGTTCGATGTGTGGCTTTCGGGAAGCGCACAAGACGTGTGCAAAATTTTTTTGCACCGGATGCTCGTCTTTGGTAATGTGGAACAAGTGCACGGTCGTTACCACGATTGGAGTCAGTGGTAATCCCGTCACACGTTCGATGCGCGGCTTTCAGGAAGTGCACCAAAAGTGTGTAAAATTTTTTTGTTGCACTGTATGCTCATGTTAGGTGACGTGGAACACGTGCGTGGTCGTTACCATGATTGGAGTCAGTGCTAATCTTGTCACACGTTTGATGCACAGCTTTCAGATAGCACAACAAAAGTGCTCAAAAAAATTTACTGCACCGGATGCTCATCTTAGGTGACGTAGAACAAGTCTTGGGGTCGTTACCACGATTGAGTCGGTGGTAATCTCGTCCGACGTTCAATGCACGGCTTTTGAGAAGCGCACTAGAAGTGTGCAAAACAATTTTTTGTTGCCTTTGGATGCTCATGTTACGTGACGTGGAACAAGTGCATGGTTGTCTCCATGTTTGGAGTCAGTGGTAATCTTGTCGCACGTTCAATGCATGGCTTTCGAGAAGCGCACCGGAAGTGTGTAAAAAATTATTGTTGCACCGGATGCTCATCTTAGGTGACGTGAAACAAGTGCACGGTTGCTTCCACGTTTGGAGTCAGTGGTAATCTGGTCGCATGTTCGATGCATGGCTTTCGAGAAGCGCACCAGAAGTATGCAAAAAATTTTTGGCAACGGATGCTCATCTTTGGTAACGTGGAATAAGTGCACGGTCGTTACCATGTTTGGAGTCGGTGGTAATCTCATCACACGTTTAATGCATGGCTTTCGAGAAGCACACTAGAAGTGTGCAAAAAAAATTTGTTGCACTTTGGATGCTCATCTTAGGTGACGTGGAACAAGTGCGTGTCGTTACCACGATTGGAGTCAGTGGCAATCACGTCGCACGTTTGATGCACGGCTTTCGGGAAGCGCACCAGAAATGTGCAGAAATTTTTTGTTACACCGGATGCTCAGGTTAGGTGACGTGGAACAAATGTGTGGTCATTACCATGATTGGATTCAGTGGTAATCTCATCACATGTTCGATGCACGGCTTTCAGAAAGCGCACCAGAACTACGCAAAAAAATTTTGCTGCACCGGAGCCTCATCTTAGGTGACGTGGAACAAGTGCGCGATCGTTACCACAATTGGAGCCAATGGTAATCTCGTCGCACGTTCGATGCACGGCTTTCACGAAGCGCACCAGAAGTGTGCAAAAAAATTTGTTGAACTGGATGCTTAGGTTAGGTGACGTGGAACAAGTGTATGTCGTTACCACGATTGGAGTCAGTGGTAATCTCATCGCACGTTCGATGCATGGCTTTTGAGAAGCGCACCAGAAGTGTGCAAAAAATTTTTGTTGCACTAGATGCTCATGTTAGGTGATGTGGAACAAGTACGTGGTCATTACCATGATTGGAGTCAGTGGTAATCTCATCACACGTTCGATGCGCCGGCTTTCAGGAAGCGCACTAAAAGTGTGCAAAAAATTTTGTTGCTTTGGATGCTCATGTTAGGTGACGTGGAACAAGTGCGTGGTCGTTACCACGATTGGAGTCGATGGTAATCTCATCACACGTTTGATGCACGGCTTTTTAGGAAGCACACCAGAAGTGCGCAAAAAAATTTGCTGCACCAGATGCTCATCTTAGGTGACGTGGAACAAGTGCGCAGTTGTTACCACGATTGGAGTCAGTGGTAATCTCGTCACACGTTCAATGCACGGCTTTCGGGAAGCGCACCAGAAGTGTGCAAAAAAAATTTGTTGCACCAGATGCTCAGCTTACGTGACGTGGAACAAGTGCACGGTTGTTTCCACGTTTGGAGTCAGTGGTAATCTCGTTGCACGTTCGATGCAAGGCTTTCGAGAAGCGCACCAGAAGTGCGCAAAAAAAGTTTTGTTGCACCGGATGATCTTCTTAGGTGACATAGAACAAGTGCACGGTTGTTTCCACGTTTGGAGTCAGTGGTAATCTCGTCGCACGTTCGATGCGTGGCTTTCAGGAAGCGCACAAGACGTGTGCAAAATTTTTTTTGCACCGGATGCTCATCTTTGGTAACGTGGAACAAGTGCACGGTCGTTACCACGATTGGAATCAGTGGTAATCTCGTCACACGTTCGATGCGCGGCTTTCAGGAAGCGCACCAAAAGTGTGCAAAAAATTTTTGTTGCACTGGATGCTCATGTTAGGTGATGTGGAACAAGTGCGTGGTTGTTACCACGATTGGAGTCAGTGGTAATCTTGTCACACGTTCGATGCACAGCTTTCAGAAAGCACACCAAAAGTGCTCAAAAAAAATTTGTTGCACCAGATGCCCATCTTAGGTGACGTGGAACAAGTGCGTGGTCGTTACCACGATTGGAGTCAGTGGTAATCTCGTTACACATTCAATGCACGGCTTTCGGGAAGCGCACTAGAAGTGTGCAAAATAATTTTGTTGCACTGGATGCTCATGTTACGTGACGTGGAATAGGTGCGTGGTTGTTTCCACGATTGGAGTCAGTGGTAATCTCATCACACAGTCAATGCACGGCTTTCGGGAAGCGCACTAGAAGTGTGCAAAACAATTTTGTTGAACTGGATGCTCATGTTAGGTGACGTGGAACAAGAGCATGGTTGTTTCCATGTTTGGAGTCAGTGGTAATCTCGTCGCACGTTCGATGCACAACTTTCGAGAAGCGCACCGGAAGTGTGCAAAAAATTATTGTTGCCTTTGGATGCTTATCTTAGGTGACGTGGAACAAGTGCACGGTTGCTTCCACGTTTGGAGTCGATGGTAATCTCGTCGCACGTTCGATGCATGGCTTTCGAGAAGCGCACTAGAAGTGTGCAAAATTTTTTTTGGTTCGGATGCTCGTCTTTGGTAACGTGGAACAAGTGCGGTCATTACCATGTTGGGAGTCGGTGGTAATCTCGTCACACGTTTAATGCGGCTTTCGGGAAGCGCACCGAAAGTGTGCAAAAATTATTGTTGCACGGATGCTCATCTTAGGTGATGTGGAACAAGAAATGCGTGTCGTTACCATGATTGGAGTATGTGGCAATCTCATCGCACGTTTGATGCACGGCTTTCGGGAATCACACTAGAAGTGTGCAAAATATTTTTGTTGCACAGGATGCTTAGGTTAGGTGACATGGAACAAGTGCGTGGTCATTACCACGATTGGATTCGGTGGTAATCTCGTCGCACGTTCGATGCACGGCTTTTGGAAAGCGCAGCAGAAGTGAGCAAAAAAATTTTGTTGCACCGGATGCTCGGCTTAGGTAACATGGAACAAGTGCTCGGTCGCTACCACGATTGGAGTCAGTGGTAATCTTGTCACACGTTCGATGCACGGCTCTCGGGAAGTGCACGAGAAGTGTGCAAAAAAAATTTTGTTGCACCGGATGCTCGTCTTAGATCACGTGGAACAAGTGCATAGTTGTTTCCACATTTAGAGTCAGTAGTAATCTCGTCGCGCATTCGATGCACGGCTTTCGAGAAGCGCACCGGATGTGTGCAAAAAATATTTGTTACCTTTGGATGCTCATCTTAGGTGACGTAGAACAAGTGCACGGTTGTTTCCACGTTTGGAGTTAGTGGTAATCTCATCGCACGTTCGATACAGGCTTTCGGGAAGCGCACTAGAAGTGTGCAAAAAAATTTGTTGCACCGGATGCTCATCTTAGGTGACATGAAACAAGTGCATGGTTGTTTCCACATTTAGAGTCAGTGGTAATCTCATCGTATGTTCGATGCATGGCTTTCAGGAAGCGCACTAGAAGTGTGTAAAAAAATTTTGTTGCATCGGATGCTCATCTTAGGTGACACGGACCAAGTGCATAGTTGTTTCCACATTTAGAGTCAGTGGTAATCTGGTCGCACGTCAGATGCACTGCTTTCGGGAAGTGCACTAGAAGTGTGCAAAAAACTTTTATTGCACCGGATGCTCATCTTAGGTGACTTGTTTCCACATTTGGAGTCAGTGGTAATCTCGTTGCACGTTCGATGCTTCACTTTCGGGAAGCGAACCAGAAGTGTGCAAAAATTTTTGTTGCATCGGATGCTCATCTTAGGTGATGTGGAACAAGTGCATGGGTTTTTCCACGTTTGGAGTCAGTGGTAATCTCATCGCACGCTCGATGCACGGCTTTCGGGAAGCGCACTAGAAGTGTGCAAAAACATTTTGTTGCATCGAATGCTCATCTCGGGTGATGTGGAATAAAAGTACACGGTTGTTTCCACGTTTGGAGTCAGAGGTAATCTCGTCGCACGTTCGATGCATGACTTTCGGGAAGCACACCGAAGTGTGCAAAATTTTTTTGCACCGGATGCTAATCTTAGGTGACGTGGAACAAGTGCACGGTTGTTTCCACATTTGGAGTCAGTGGTAATCTCATCGCACGTTCGATGCACGGCTTTCGGGAAGCACACCAGAAGTGTGCAAAAAAATTTTGTTGCACCGGATGCTCATCTTAAGTGACGTGGAACAAGTGCACGGTTGTTTCCACGTTTGGAGGCAGTGGTAATCTCGTCGCACGTTCGATGCAAGGCTTTGAAAAGCGCACCAGAAATGTGCAAAAAAAATTTTGTTGCACGGATGATCATCTTACGTGACATAGAACAAGTGCACGGCTGTTTCCACGTTTGGAGTCAGTGGTAATCTTCTCGCACGTTCGATGCGTGGCTTTCGGGAAGCGCACAAGACGTGTGCAAACATTTTTTTGTACCGGATGCTCGTCTTTGGCAACGTGGAACAAGTGCACGGTCATTACCACGATTGGAGTCAGTGGTAATCTCATCACACGTTCGATGCGCGGCTTTTAGGAAGCACACCAAAAGTGCTCAAAAAATTTGCTACACCAGATGCTCATCTTAGGTGACATGGAACAAGTGCGCGGTCGTTACCACGATTGGAGTCAGTGATAATCTCGTCACACGTTCCATGCACGGCTTTCAGGAAGCGCACTAGAAGTGTGCAAAACAATTTTTTGCACTGGATGCTTATGTTAGGTGACGTGGAACAAGTGCGTGGTTATTTCCATGTTTGGAGTCAGTGGTAATCTCGTCGCACGTTCGATGCACGGCTTTCAAGAAGCGCACCGGAAGTGTGCAGAAAATTATTGTTGCACGGGATGCTCATCTTAGGTGACGTGGAACAAGTGTACAGTTGTTTCCACGTTTGGAGTCAGTGGTAATCTCATCGCACGTTCGATGCATGGCTTTCGGGAAGCGCACCAGAAGTGTGCAAAAAATTTTTTGGCACCGGATGCTCGTCTTTGGTAACGTGGAACAAGTGCACGGTCGTTACCAGGTTTGGAGTCGGTGGTAATCTCGTCACACGTTTAATGCATGACTTTCAGGAAGCGCACTAGATGTGTGCAAAAAAATATTTTGTTGCACCGGATGCTCATCTTAGGTGACGTGGAACAAGTGCGTGTCATTACCACGATTGGAGTCCGTGGCAATCTCGTCGCACTTTGATGCACGGCTTTCAGGAAGCGCACCAGAAGTGTGCAAAAAATTTTTGTAGCACTGGATGCTCAGTTTAGGTGACGTGGAACAAGTGCGTGGTCGTTACCACGATTGGATTCAGTGGTATTCTCATCACACATTCGATGCATGGCTTTTGGGAAGCGCACCAGAAGTGTGCAAAAAAAATTTGTTGCACCGGATGCTCATCTTTGGTGACGTGGAACAAGTGCTCGGTCGCTACCACGATTGGAGTCAGTGGAAATCTCGTCACATGTTCGATGCACGGCTTTCGGGAAACGCACTAGAAGTGTGCAAAAAAAATTTGTTGCACCAGATGCTCATCTTAGGTCACGTGGAACAGGTGCATGGTTGTTTCCACGTTTGGAGTCAGTGGTAATCTCATCGCGCATTTGATGCACGGCTTTCGGGAAGCGCACCAGATGTGTGCAAAAAATATTTGTTGCACTGGATGCTTATCTTAGGAGACGTGGAACAAGTGCACGGTTGTTTCCACGTTTGGAGCTAGTAGTAATCTCATTGCACGTTCGATGCAGGCTTTCGGAAAGCGCACCAGAAGTGTGCAAAAAATTTGTTGCACCAGATGCTCATCTTAGATGACATGGCACAAGTGCATGGTTGTTTCCACGTTTGGAGTCAGTGGTAATCTCGTCACACGTTCGATGCATGGCTTTCGGGAAGCGCACTAGAAGTGTGCAAAAAAATTTTGTTGCATCGGATGCTCATCTTAGGTGACGCGGACCAAGTGCACAGTTGTTTCCACGTTTGGAGTCAGTGGTAATCTGGTCGCACGTTAGATGCACTGCTTTCGGGAAGCGCACCGAAAGTGTGCAAAATTTTTTGTTGCACTGGATGCTCATCTTAGGTGACGTGGAACAAGTGCACGGTTGTTTCCACATTTGGAGACAGTGGTAATCTCGTCGCACGTTCCATGCACGACTTTCGGGAAGCGCACTAGAAGTGTGCAAAAAAATTTTGTTACACCGGATGCCCATCTTAGGTGACATGGAACAAGTGCACGGTTGTTTCCACGTTTGGAGTCAGTGGTAATCTCGTCGCACGTTCAATGCATCGCTTTCGGGAAGTGCACTAGAAGTGTGCAAAAAATTTTTATTGCACCGGATGCTCATCTTAGGTGACGTGGAACAGGTGCACGGTTGTTTCCACGTTTGGAGTTAGTGGTAATCTCGTCGCACGTTCGATGCAAGGCTTTCAAGAAGCGCACCAGAAGTGTGCAAAAAATTTTTGTTGCACTAGATGATCATCTTAGGTGACGTAGAACCAGTGCACGGTCATTACCATGTTTGGAGTCGGTGGTAATCTCGTCACACATTTGATGCACGGCTTTGAGGAAGCAGACCAGAAGTGCAAAAAATTTTTTGTTGCACAGGATGCTCAGGTTAGGTGACGTGGAACAAGTGCGTGGTCGTTACCATGATTGGATTCACTGGTAATCTCGTCACACGTTCGATGCACAGCTTTTGGGAAGCGCACCAGAAGTGTGCAAAAAAATTTGTTGCACCGGAGGTGACGTGGAACAAGTGCTTGGTTGTTTCCACATTGGAGTCAGAGGTAATCTCATCGCACGTTTGATGCACGACTTTCGGGAAGCACACCGGAAGTGTGCAAAAAAAATTTGTTCCACCGGATGCTCATCTTAGGTGACGTGGAACAAGTGCACAGTTGTTTCCACATTTGGAGTCAGTGATAATCTCGTCGCACGTTCGATGCACGGCTTTCGGGAAGTGCACCAGAAGTGTACAAAAAAATTTTGTTGCACCGGAAGCTCATCTTAGGTGACATGGAACACGTGCACGGTTGTTTCCACGTTTGGAGTTAGTGGTAATCTCATCGCACGGTCGATGCAAGGCTTTATAGAAGCGCACGAAGTGTGTGCGAGAAAAATTTTGTTACCTTTGGATGATCATCTTAGGTGACGTAGAACATGTGCACGGTTGTTTCCATGTTCAGAGTTAGTGGTAATCTCGTCGCACGTTCGATGCATGGCTTTCCGGAAGCGCACCGGACATGCGCAAATTTTTTTTGCACCGGATGCTCGTCTTTGGTAACGTGGAATAAGTGTACGGTCGTTACCATGATTGGAGTCATTGGTAATCTCGTCACATTTTCGATGCGTCGCTTTTAGGAAGCGCACCAAAAGTGTGTAAAAAAATTTGGTTGCACTGGATGCTCATGTTAGGTGACGTGCAACAAGTGCCTGGTCGTTACCACGATTGGAGTCAGTGGTAATCTCATCACACGTTCGATGTACGGCTTTTAGAAAGCACACCAGAAGTGCGCAAAAAAAGTTGCTGCACCATATGCTCATCTTAGGTGACGTGGAACAAGTGCGCGGTCGTTACCACGATTGGAGTCGGTGGTAATCTCATCACACGTTTAATGCACGGCTTTCAGGAAGCACACTTGAAGTGTGCAAAAAAAATTTTGTTGCACGGGATGCTCATCTTAGGTGACGTGGAACAAGTGCGTGTCGTTACCACGATTGCAGTCAGTGGTAATCTCGTCACACGTTAAATGCACGGCTTTAAGGAAGATCACAAGAAGTGTGCAAAAAATTTTTGTTGCATAGGATGCCTAGGTTAGGTGATGTGGAACTAGTGCGTGGTCGTTACCATGATTGGATTCAGTGGTAATCTCATCATACATTCGATGCACGACTTTTGGGAAGCGCACCAGAAGTGTGCAAAAAAATTTTGTTGCACCGGAGGTGACGTGGAACATGCACGGTTGTTTCCATGTTTGGAGTCAGTGGTAGTCTCGTCGCAAGTTTGATGCAAGGCCTTCAGGCAGCGCACCAGAAGTGTGCAAAAAATTTTTGTTGCACCGGATGCTCATATTAGGTGATGTAGAACAGGTGCGCGGTTGTTTCCACGTTTGGAGTCGGTGGTAATCTCGTCGCCGCGTTCGATGCATGGCTTTCGGGGAAGTGCACGGGCAGCGTGCAAAAATTTTTTTTGCACCAGATGCTCGTCTTTGGTAACGTGGAAAAGTGTACGGTCGTTACCACGTTTGGTGTCAGTGGTAATCTCGTCACACGTTTAATGCACGGCTTTCGGGAAGTGCATTAGAAGTGTGCAAAAAAATTTTGTTGCACCGGATGCTCATCTTAGGTGACGTGGAACAAGTGCGTCTCATTACCACGATTGGAGTCAGTGGTAATCTCGGTGCATGTTTGATGCACGGCTTTCGGGAAGCTCACCAGAAGTGTGCAAAAAAAATTTTGTTGCACAAGATGCTCAGGTTAGGTGACGTGGAACAAGTGCGTTGTCGTTACCACGATTGGATTCAGTGGTAATCTCATCACACGTTTGATGCATGGCTTTTGGGAAGTGCACCAGAAGCGTGCAAAAAAATTTTGTTGCACCGGATGCTCATCTTAGGTGACGTGGAACAAGTGCTCGGTCGCTACCATAATTGGAGCCAGTGGTAATCTCGTCACACGTTCGATGTACAACTTTCGGGAAGCGCTTTAGAAGTGTGCAAAATTTTTTTGTTGCACCGGCTGCTCATCTTAGGTCACGTGGAACAAGTGCACGGTTGTTTCCACATTTGGAGTCAGTGGTAATCTCGTCGCGCATTCGATGCACGGCTCGGGGGGAAGCACACCGAAGTGTGCAAAAATATTTGTTGCACTAGATCCTCATCTTAGGTGACGTGGAGCGAGTGCACGGTTGTTTCCACGTTTGGAGTTAGTGGTAGTCTCGTCGCATGTTCGTTGCACGGCTTTTTGGAAGCGCGCGAAGTGTGCAAAAAATTTATTGCACCGGATGCTCATCTTAGGTGACATGGAACAAGTGCATGGTTGTTTCCACGTTTGGAGTCGATGGTAATCTCGTCGCACATTCGATGCATGGCTTTCAGGAAGCGCACCAGAAGTGTGCAAAAAAATTTTGTTGCATCGGATGCTCATCTTAGGTGACACGGACCAATTGCACAGTTATTTCCACATTTGGAGTCAGTGGTAATCTCGTGCCGCACGTTAGATGCCTTGCGCTTTCGGAAATGTCTTTGGAAGTGTGCAAAAAACGTTTATTCCACCGGATGCTCATCTTAGGTGACGTGGAACAAGTGCACGGTTGTTTCCACGTTTGGAGTCAGTGGTAATCTCGTCGCACATTCGATGCATGGCTTTTCGGGAAGCGCACCAGAAGTTGATGTGGAACAAGTGCACGGTTTTTTCCACGTTTGGAGTCGATGGTAATCTCTTCGCACGCTCGATGCACAGCTTTCGGGAAGCACACTAGAAGTGTGCAAAAATATTTTGTTGCATCGAGTGCTCATCTTAGGTGATGTGGAATTAAAGTGCGGTTGTTTCCACGTTTGGAGTCGAGGTAATCTCATCGCATGTCCGATGCATGACTTTCGGGAAGTGCACGGAAGTGTGCAAAAAAATTTGTTGCACCGGATGCTCATCTTAGGTGACGTAGAACAAGTGCACGGTTGTTTCCACATTTGAGTCGGTGGTAATCTCATCGCACGTTCGATGCGGCTATCGGGAAGCACACACGAAGTGTGCAAAAAAATTTGTTGCACCGGATGCTCATCTTAGGTGACGTGGAATAAGTGCACAGTTGTTTCCACGTTTGGAGTCGATGGTAATCTCGTCGCACGTTCAAAGCAAGGCTTTTGAGAAGCGCAGCGAAGTGTGCAAAAAATTTTGTTGCACAGGATGATCATCTTAGGTGATGTAGAACAAGTGCGGTTGTTTCCATGTTTGGAGTCAGTGGTAATCTCGTCGCACGTTCGATGCATGGCTTTCAGGAAGCGCACCAGATGTGTGCAAAAATTTGTTTTTGCAAAGGATGCTTATCTTTGTTAATGTGGAACAAGTGCACGGTCGTTACCACGATTGGAGTCATTGGTTATCTCATCACACGTTCAATGCGCGGCTTTCAGGAAGCGCACCAAAAGTGTGCAAAAAAATTTTGTTGCACTGGATGCTCATGTTAGGTGACATGGAACAAGTGCGTGTTCGTTACCACGATTGAAGTCAGTGATAATCTCATCACATGTTCGATGCACGGCTTTCAGAAAGCACACCATAAGTACGCAAAAAATTTGCTGCACCAGATGCTCATCTTAGGTGACGTGGAACAAGTGCGCGTTCGTTACCACGATTGGAGTCAGTGGTAATCTCGTCACACGTTCAATGCACGGCTTTCAGAAAGCGCACTAGAAGTGTGCAAAACAATTTTGTTGCACTGAATGCTCATGTTAGGTGACGTGGAACAAGTGCGTGGTTGTTTCCATGTTTGGAGTCAGTGGTAATCTCGTCACACGTTCGATGCACGGCTTTCGAGAAGTGCACCAGAAGTGTGCAAAAAATTATTGTTGTACCGGATGCTCATCTTAGGTGATGTGGAACAAGTGCACGGTTGTTTCCATGTTTGGAGTCAGTGGTAATCTCGTCGCACGTTTAATGCACGGCTTTCGGGAAGCACACTAGAAGTGAGCAAAAAAATTTTGTTGCACCGGATGCTCATCTTAGGTGATGTGGAACAAGTGCGTGTCGCTACCAAGATTGGAGTCAATGGTAATCTTGTCACACGTTTGATGCACGGCTTTTGGAAAGTGCACCAGAAGTGTGCAAAAGATTTTTGTTGCACCGGATGCTCATCTTAGGTGACATGGGGCAAGTGCTCGGTCGTTACCATGATTGGAGTCAGTGGTAATCTCGTCACACGTTCGATGCATGGCTTTCGGTAAGCGCATTAGAAGTGTGCAAAAAAAATTTATTGCACCGGATGCTCATATTAGGTCACGTGGAACAAGTGCACGGTTGTTTCCACCTTTGGAGTCAGTGGTAATCTCGTCGCGCATTCGATGCATGACTTTCGAGAAGCGCAGAAGTGTGCAAAAAATATTTGTTACCTTTGGATGCTCATCTTAGGTAACATGGAACAAGTGCGGTTGTTTCCACGTTTGGAGTTAGTGGTAATCTCGTCGCACATTCGATGCATAGCTTTTAGGAAGCGCACCAGAAGTGTGCAAAAAAATTTTGTTGCATCGGATGCTCATCTTAGGTGACGCGGACCAAGTGCACAGTTGTTTCCACATTTGGAGTCAGTGGTAATCTCGTCGCACGTTAGAAGCACTGCTTTCGGGAAGCGCACTAGAAGTGTGTAAAAAACTTTTATTGCACCAGATGCTCATATTAGGTGACGTGAAACAAGTGCGTGGTCGTTACTACGATTGGAGTCGGTGGTATTCTCGTCGCACGTTCGATGCTGCGACTTTCGGGAAGGCGAACCAGAATGTGCAAAAAAATTTATTGCACCGGATGCTCATCTTAGGTGACGTGGAACAAGTGCATGGTTGTTTTCACGTTTGGACTCAGTGGTAATCTCGTCGCACGATCGATGCATCGCTTTTGGGAAGCGAACCAGAAGTGTGCAAAATTTTTTTGTTGCATCGGATGCTCATCTTATGTGACATGGAACAAGTGCAAGGTTGTTTCCACGTTTGGAGTCAGTGGTAATCTCCTCGCACGTTCGATGCATCGCTTTCAGGAAGTGAACCGAAGTGTGCAAAAAATTTTGTTGCATCGGATGCTCATCTTAGGTGACTTGGAACAAGTGCACAGTTATTTCCACATTTGGAGTCAGTGATAATCTCGTCGCACGTTCGATGCATGGCTTTCGGGAAGAGCACCAGAAGTGTACAAAAAAATTTTGTTGCACCGGATGCTCATCTTAGGTGACATGGAACAAGTGCACGGTTGTTTCCACGTTTGGAGTTAGTGGTAATCTGATCGCACGGTCGATGCAAGGCTTTATAGAAGCGCACCAGAAGTGTGCAGAAAAATTTTGTTGCACTGGATGATCATCTTAGGTGACGTAGAACATGTGCACGGTTGTTTCCATGTTCAGAGTTAGTGGTAATCTCGTCGCACGTTCGATGCATGGCTTTAGGTAAGCGCACCGGACATGCGCAAATTTTTTTTGCACCGGATGCTCGTCTTTGGTAACATGGAATAAGTGTACGGTCGTTACCATGATTGGAGTCATTGGTAATCTCGTCACATGTTCGATGCGTCGCTTTTAGGAAGCGCACCAAAAGTGTGCAAAAAAAATTTTGTTGCACGGGATGCTCATCTCAGGTGACGTGGAACAAGTACGTGTCGTTACCACGATTGGAGTCAGTAGTAATCTCGTCACACGTTAAATGCACGGCTTTAAGGAAGATCACAAGAAGTGTGCAAAAAATTTTTGTTGCACAGGATGCCTAGGTTAGGTGATGTGGAACTAGTGCGTGGTCGTTACCATGATTGGATTCAGTGGTAATCTCGTCATACATTCGATGCACGACTTTTGGGAAGTGCACCAGAAGTGTGCAAAAAAATTTTGTTGCACCGGAGGTGACGTGGAACATGTGCACGGTTGTTTCCATGTTTGGAGTCAGTGGTAGTCTCGTCGCAAGTTTGATGCAAGGCTTTCGGGCAGCGCACCAGAAGTGTGCAAAAAATTTTTGTTGCACCGGATGCTCATATTAGGTGATGTAGAACAGGTGCACGGTTGTTTCCACGTTTGGAGTCAGTGGTAATCTCGTCGCACGTTCGATGCATGGCTTTCGGGAAGTGCACCAGACGCGTGCAAAAATTTTTTTGCACCAGATGCTTGTCTTTGGTAACGTGGAAAAGTGCACGGTCGTTACCACGTTTGGTGTCAGTGGTAATCTCGTCACACGTTCGATGCACGGCTTTCAGGAAGCGCATCAGAAGTGTGCCAAAAAATTTTGTTGCACCGGATGCTCAGGTTAGGTGACGCTGAACAAGTGTGTGGTCGTTACCACGATTAGATTCAGTGGTAATCTCATCGCACGTTCGATGCACGGCTTTCGGGAAGCGCACCAGAAGTACGCAAAAAAAATTTTGCTGCACCGAAGCCTCATCTTAGGTGACGTGGAACAAGTGCGCGATCGTTACCACGATTGGAGCCAATGGTAATCTCATCGCACGTTCGATGTACGGCTTTCCTTGGCGCCCTAGAAGTGTGTAAAAAAAATTTGTTGAACTGGATGCTCATGTTTGGTGACGTGGAACAAGTGCATGTCGTTACCACGGTTGGAGTTAGTGATAATCTCATCTTGACGTTCGATGCGGCTTTCGAGAAGCGCACCAAAAAGTGTGCAAAAATTTTTGTTGCACTAGATGCTCATGTTCGATGATGTGGAACAAGTGTGTGGTCGTTACCATGATTGGAGTCAGTGGTAATCTCGTCACATGTTCGATGCGCGGCGTTCAGGAAGCGCACTAAAAGTGTGCAAAAAAATTTTGTTGCACTGGATGCTCATGTTAGGTGACGTGGAACAAGTGCGTAGTCGTTATCACGATTGGAGTCAGTGGTAATCTCGTCACACGTTCGATGCATGGCTTTCAGGAAGCACACCAGAAGTGCGCAAAAAAATTTGCTACACCAGATGCTCATCTTAGGTGACGTGGAACAAGTGCATGGTCGTTACCACGATTGGAGTCAGTGGTAATCTCATCACACGTTCAATGCACAGCTTTTAGAAAGCGGACTAGAAGTGTGCAAAACAATTTTGTTGCAATGGATGCTCATGTTAGGTGACGTGGAATAAGTGCGTGGTTGCTTCCATGTTTGGAGTCTGTGGTAATCTCGTCGCACGTTTGATGCACGGCTTTCAAGAAGCGCACTTAGGAAGTGTGCAAAAATTATTGTTGCAAGGATGCTCATCTTAAGTGACATGGAACAAGTGCACGGTTGTTTCCACGATTGAGTCGGTGGTAATCTCATCGCATGTTCAATGCATGGCTTTCGGGAAGCGCACCAGAAGTGTGGAAAATTTTTTTTTGGCACCAGATGCTCATCTTTGGTAACGTGGAACAAGTGCACGGTCGTTACCATGTTTGGAGTTGGTGGTAATCATGTCACACATTTAATGCACGCCTTTCGGGAAGTGCATTAGAAGTGTGCAAAAAAATTTTGTTGCACCGGATGCTCATCTTAGGTGACGTGGAACAAGTGCGTCTCATTACCACGATTGGAGTCAGTGGTAATCTCGGTGCATGTTTGATGCACGGCTTTCGGGAAGCTCACCAGAAGTGTGCAAAAAAAATTTTGTTGCAAAAGATGCTCAGGTTAGGTGACGTGGAACAAGTGCGTTGTCGTTACCACGATTGGATTCAGTGGTAATCTCATCACACGTTTGATGCATGGCTTTTGGGAAGTGCACCAGAAGCGTGCAAAAAAATTTTGTTGCACTGGATGCTCATCTTAGGTGACGTGGAACAAGTGCTCGGTCGCTACCATGATTGGAGCCAGTGGTAATCTCGTCACACGTTCGATGTACGACTTTCGGGAAGCGCTTTAGAAGTGTGCAAAAATTTTTTGTTGCACCGGATGCTCATCTTAGGTCACGTGGAACAAGTGCACGGTTGTTTTCACGTTTGGAGTCAGTGGTAATCTCGTCGCGCATTCGATGCACGGCTTTCGGGAAGCACACCAGAAGTGTGCAAAAAATATTTGTTGCACTAGATCCTCATCTTAGGTGACGTGGAACGAGTGCACGGTTGTTTCCATGTTTGGAGTTAGTGGTAGTCTCGTCGCATGTTCGTTGCACGGCTTTTGGGAAGCGCACCAGAAGTGTGCAAAAAAATTTATTGCACCGGATGCTCATCTTAGGTGACATGGAACAAGTGCATGGTTGTTTCCACGTTTGGAGTCAGTGGTAATCTCGTCGCACATTCGATGCATGGCTTTCAGGAAGCGCACCAGAAGTGTGCAAAAAAATTTTGTTGCATCGGATGCTCATCTTAGGTGACACGGACCAATTGCACAGTTATTTCCACATTTCGAGTCAGTGGTAATCTCGTCGCACGTTAGATGCACTGCTTTCGGGAAGTGCACTAGAAGTGTGCAAAAAACTTTTATTCCACCGGATGCTCATCTTAGGTGACGTGGAACAAGTGCACGGTTGTTTCCACGTTTGGAGTCAATGGTAATCTCGTCGCACATTCGATGCATGGCTTTCAGGAAGCGCACCAGAAGTTGATGTGGAACAAGTGCACGGTTTTTTCCACGTTTGGAGTCAGTGGTAATCTCTTCGCACGCTCGATGCACAGCTTTCGGGAAGCACACTAGAAGTGTGCAAAAATATTTTGTTGCATTGAGTGCTCATCTTAGGTGATGTGGAATAAAAGTGCACGGTTGTTTCCACGTTTGGAGTCAGAGGTAATCTCATCGCATGTCCGATGCATGACTTTCGGGAAGTGCACCGGAAGTGTGCAAAAAAATTTGTTGCACCGGATGCTCATCTTAGGTGACGTAGAACAAAGGCACGGTTGTTTCCACATTTGGAGTCAGTAGTAATCTCATCTCACGTTTCGATGCACGGCTATCAGGAAGCACACCAGAAGTGTGCAAAAAAAATTTTGTGCACCAGATGCTCATCTTAGGTGACGTGGAATAAGTGCACAGTTGTTTCCACGTTTGGAGTCAGTGGTAATCTCGTCGCACGTTCGATGCAAGGCTTTTGAGAAGCGCACAGAAGTGTGCAAAAAAAATTTTGTTGCACCGGATGATCATCTTAGGTGATGTAGAACAAGTGCACGGTTGTTTCCATGTTTGGAGTCAGTGGTAATCTCGTCGCACGTTCGATGCATGGCTTTCAGGAAGCGCACCAGACGTGTGCAAAAAATTATTTTTGCACCGGATGCTTATCTTTGGTAATGTGGAACAAGTGCACGGTCGTTACCACGATTGGAGTCATTGGTTATCTCATCACACGTTCAATGCGTGGCTTTCAGGAAGCGCACCAAAAGTGTGCAAAAAAATTTTATTGCACTGGATGCTCATGTTAGGTGACGTGGAACAAGTGCGTGTTCGTTACCACGATTGGAGTCAGTGATAATCTCATCACATGTTCGATGCACGGCTTTCAGAAAGCACACCATAAGTACACAAAAAAATTTGCTGCACCAGATGCTCATCTTAGGTGACGTGGAACAAGTGCGCGGTCGTTACCACGATTGGAGTCAGTGGTAATCTCGTCACACGTTCAATGCACGGCTTTCAGAAAGCGTACTAGAAGTGTGCAAAACAATTTTGTTGCACTGAATGCTCATATTAGGTGACGTGGAACAAGTGCGTGGTTGTTTCCATGTTTGGAGTCAGTGGTAATCTCGTCACATGTTCGATGCACGGCTTTCGAGAAGTGCACCAGAAGTGTGCAAAAAATTATTGTTGCACCGGATGCTCATCTTAGGTGATGTGGAACAAGTGCACGGTTGTTTCCATGTTTGGAGTCAGTGGTAATCTCGTCGCACGTTTAATGCACGGCTTTCGGGAAGCACACTAGAAGTGAGCAAAAAAATTTTGTTGCACCGGATGCTCATCTTAGGTGATGTGGAACAAGTGCGTGTCGCTACCAAGATTGGAGTCAGTGGTAATCTTGTCACATGTTTGATGCACGGCTTTTGGGAAGCGCACCAGAAGTGTGCAAAAAATTTTTGTTGCACCGGATGCTCATCTTAGGTGACATGGTGCAAGTGCTCAGTCGTTACCATGATTGGAGTCAGTGGTAATCTCGTCACACGTTCGATGCATGGCATTCGGTAAGCGCATTCGAAGTGTGCAAAAAAATTTATTGCACCGGATGCTCATATTAGGTCACGTGGAACAAGTGCACGGTTGTTTCCACGTTTGGAGTCAGTGGTAATCTCGTCGCGCATTCGATGCATGGCTTTTGAGAAGCGCACCAGAAGTGTGCAAAATATATTTGTTGCACTGGATGCTCATCTTAGGTAACATGGAACAAGTGCACGGTTGTTTCCACGTTTGGAGTTAGTGGTAATCTCGTCACACATTCGATGCATAGCTTTTAGGAAGCGCACCAGAAGTGTGCAAAAAAATTTTGTTGCATCAGATGCTCATCTTAGGTGACGCGGACCAAGTGCACAGTTGTTTCCACATTTGGAGTCAGTGGTAATCTCGTCGCACGTTAGAAGCACTGCTTTCGGGAAGCGCACTAGAAGCGTGTAAAAAACTTTTATTGCACCAGATGCTCATATTAGGTGACGTGGAATAAGTGCGTGGTCGTTACCACGATTGGAGTCAGTGGTATTCTCGTCGCACGTTCGATGCACAGCTTTCGGGAAGCGAACCAGAATGTGCAAAAAAAATTTATTGCACCGGATGCTCATCTTAGGTGACGTGGAACAAGTGCATGGTTCTTTTCATGTTTGGACTCCGTGGTAATCTCGTCGCACGATCGATGCATCGCTTTTGGTCAGCGAACCAGAAGTGTGCAAAATTTTTTTGTTGCATCGGATGCTCATCTTATGTGACATGGAACAAGTGCAAGGTTGTTTCCACGTTTGGAGTCAGTGGTAATCTCGTCGCACGTTCGATGCATCGCTTTCGGGAAGTGAACCAGAAGTGTGCAAAACATTTTGTTGCATCGGATGCTCATCTTAGGTGACGTGGAACAAGTGCATGGTTTTTTCCATGTTTGGAGTCAGTGGTAATTTCGTCGTACGCTCGATGCACGGCTTTCGGGAAGCGCACTAGAAGTGTGCAAAAACATTTTGTTGCATCGAATGCTCATCTTTGGCGACGTGGAACAAGTGCGTGGTCGTTACCACGATTGGAGTCAGTGGTAATCTCGTCGCACGTTCAATGCACAGCTTTCGGGAAGTGAACCAGAATGTGCAAAAAAATTTGTTGCATCGGATGTTCATCTTAGGGGACGTGGAACAAGTGCGTGGTTGTTTCCATGTTTGGAGTCAGTGGTAATCTGGTCGCACGCTCGATGCACGGCTTTGGAGAAGCGCACCGGAAGTGTGCAAAAAATTATTGTTGCACCAGATGCTCATATTAGGTGACGTGGAACAAGTGCGTGGTCGTTACCATGATTGGAGTCAGTGGTAATCTCATTGCACGTTCAATGCACAGCTTTCGGGAAGTGAACCAGAATGTGCAAAAAAATTTGTTGCATCGGATGTTCATCTTAGGGGACGTGGAACAAGTGCGTGGTTGTTTCCATGTTTGGAGTCAGTGGTAATCTCGTCGCACGCTCGATGCACGGCTTTCGAGAAGCGCACCGGAAGTGTGCAAAAAACTTTTATTGCACCAGATGCTCATATTAGGCGACGTGGAACAAGTGCGTGGTCGTTACCACGATTGGAGTCAGTGGTAATCTCGTCGCACGTTCAATGCACAGCTTTCGGGAAGTGAAACCAGAATGTGCAAAAAATTTTGTTGCATCGGATACTCATCTTAGTTGATGTGGAACAAGTGCACGTTTTTTTGCACGTTTGGAGTCGTGGTAATCTCTTCGCACGCTCGATGCACAGCTTTCGGGAAGCACACTAGAAGTGTGCAAAAATATTTTGTTGCATCGAGTGCTCATCTTAGGTGATGTGGAATTAAAGTGCACGGTTGTTTCCACGTTTGGAGTCAGAGGTAATCTCATCGCATGTCCGATGCATGACTTTCGGGAAGTGCACCGGAAGTGTGCAAAAAAATTTGTTGCACCGGATGCTCATCTTAGGTGACGTAGAACAAGTGCACGGTTGTTTCCACATTTCGAGTCAGTGGTAATCTCATCGCACGTTCGATGCACGGCTATCAGGAAGCACACCAGAAGTGTGCAAAAAAAATTTGTTGCACCAGATGCTCATCTTAGGTGACGTGGAATAAGTGCACAGTTGTTTCCACGTTTGGAGTCAGTGGTAATCTCGTCGCACGTTCGATGCAAGGCTTTTGAGAAGCGCACCACGAAGTGTGCAAAAAAATTTTGTTGCACTTAGGATGATCATCTTAGGTGATGTAGAACAAGTGCACGGTTGTTTCCATGTTTGGAGTCGGTGGTAATCTCGTCGCATGTTCGATGCATGGCTTTCGGGAAGCGCACGGGCGTGTGCAAAAAATTGTTTTTGCAAAGGATGCTTATCTTTGGTAATGTGGAACAAGTGCACGGTCATTACCACGATTGGAGTCATTGGTTATCTCATCACACGTTCAATGCGCGGCTTTCAGGAAGCGCACCAAAAGTGTGCAAAAAAATTTGCTGCACCAGATGCTCATCTTAGGTGACGTGGAACAAGTGCGCGGTCGTTACCACGATTGGAGTCAGTGGTAATCTCATCACACGTTCAATGCACGGCTTTCAGAAAGCGCACTAGAAGTGTGCAAAACAATTTTGTTGCACTGAATGCTCATGTTAGGTGACGTGGAACAAGTGCGTGGTTGTTTCCATGTTTGGAGTCAGTGGTAATCTCGTCACACGTTCGATGCATGGCTTTCGAGAAGTGCACCAGAAGTGTGCAAAAAATTATTGTTGCACCGGATGCTCATCTTAGGTGATGTGGAACAAGTGCGTGTCGCTACCAAGATTGGAGTCAGTGGTAATCTTGTCACACGTTTGATGCACGGCTTTTGGGAAGCACACCAGAAGTGTGCAAAAAATTTTTGTTGCACCGGATGCTCATCTTAGGTGACATGGAGCAAGTGCAAGGTTGTTTCCACGTTTGGAGTCAGTGGTAATCTCGTCGCACGTTCGATGCTCATCTTAGGTGACGTGGAACAAGTGCACGGTTGTTTCCACGTTTGGAGTCAGCGGTAATCTCGTTGCACGTTCGATGCATGGCTTTCGGGGAGCCCACCAGAAGTGTGCAAAAAATTTTTTTGGCACCGGATGCTCGTCTTTGGTAATGTGGAACAAGTGCACGGTCGTTACCATGTTTAGAGTCGGTGGTAATCTCGTCACACGTTTAATGCACGGCTTTCAGAAAGCGCATTAGAAGTGTGCAAAAATTTTTTTGTTGCACCGGATGCTCATCTTAGGTGACGTGGAATAAGTGCGTGTCGTTACCACGATTGGAGTCAGTGGTAATCTCGTCGCACGTTCGATGCATCGCTTTCGGGAAGTGAACCAGAAGTGTGCAAAAAATTTTATTGCATCGGATGCTCATCTTAGGTGACGTGGAACAAGTGCATGGTTTTTTCCATGTTTGGAGTCAGTGGTAATCTCGTCGCACGCTCGATGCCCGGCTTTCGGGAAGCGCACTAGAAGTGTGCAAAAACATTTTGTTGCATCGAATGCTCATCTTAGGTGACGTGGAATAAAAGTGCACGATTGTTTCCATGTTTGGAGTCAGAGGTAATCTTGTCGCACGTCCGATGCACGACTTTCGAGAAGTGCACCGGAAGTGTGCAACAAAAATTTGTTGCATCGGATGCTCATCTTAGGTGACGCGGACCAAGTGCACAGTTGTTTCCACATTTGGAGTCAGTGGTAATCTCGTCGCACGTTAGAAGCCTTTGCTTTTCGGGAAGCGCACTAGAAGTGTGCAAAATACTTTTATTGCACCAGATGCTCATATTAGGTGACGTGGAACAAGTGCGTGGTCGTTACCACGATTGGAGTCAGTGGTAATCTCGTCGCACGTTCGATGCACAGTTTTTGAGAAGTGAACCAGAATGTGCAAAAAAATTTGTTGCATCGGATGCTCATCTTAGATGACGTGGAACAAGTGCGTGGTTGTTTCCATGTTTGGAGTCAGTGGTAATCTCGTCGCACGCTCGATGCACGGCTTTCGAGAAGCGCACCGAAAGTGTGCAAAAAACTTTTATTGCACCAGATGCTCATATTAGGCGACGTGGAACAAGTGCGTGGTCGTTACCACGATTGGAGTCAGTGGTAATCTCGTCGCACGTTCAATGCACAGCTTTCGGGAAGTGAACCAGAAGTGTGCAAAACATTTTGTTGCATCGGATGCTCATCTTAGGTGACGTGGAACAAGTGCATGGTTTTTTCCATGTTTGGAGTCAGTGGTAATTTCGTCGTACGCTCGATGCACGGCTTTCGGGAAGCGCACTAGAAGTGTGCAAAAACATTTTGTTGCATCGAATGCTCATCTTTGGCGACGTGGAACAAGTGCGTGGTCGTTACCACGATTGGAGTCAGTGGTAATCTCGTCGCACGTTCAATGCACAGCTTTCGGGAAGTGAACCAGAATGTGCAAAAAAATTTGTTGCATCGGATGTTCATCTTAGGGGACGTGGAACAAGTGCGTGGTTGTTTCCATGTTTGGAGTCAGTGGTAATCTGGTCGCACGCCTCGATGCGGCTTTGGAGAAGCGCCTTAGGAAGTGTGCAAAAATTATTGTTGCACCGGATGCTCATATTAGGTGACGTGGAACAAGTGCGTGGTCGTTACCATGATTGGAGTCAGTGGTAATCTCATTGCACGTTCAATGCACAGCTTTCGGGAAGTGAACCAGAATGTGCAAAAAAATTTGTTGCATCGGATGTTCATCTTAGGGGACGTGGAACAAGTGCGTGGTTGTTTCCATGTTTGGAGTCAGTGGTAATCTCGTCGCACGCTCGATGCACGGCTTTCGAGAAGCGCACCGGAAGTGTGCAAAAAACTTTTATTGCACCAGATGCTCATATTAGGCGACGTGGAACAAGTGCGTGGTCGTTACCACGATTGGAGTCAGTGGTAATCTCGTCGCACGTTCAATGCACAGCTTTCGGGAAGTGAACCAGAATGTGCAAAAAATTTTGTTGCATCGGATACTCATCTTAGTTGATGTGGAACAAGTGCACGGTTTTTTCCACGTTTGGAGTCAGTGGTAATCTCTTCGCACGCTCGATGCACAGCTTTCAGGAAGCACACTAGAAGTGTGCAAAAATATTTTGTTGCATCGAGTGCTCATCTTAGGTGATGTGGAATAAAAGTGCACGGTTGTTTCCACGTTTGGAGTCAGAGGTAATCTCATCGCATGTCCGATGCATGACTTTCGGGAAGTGCACCGGAAGTGTGCAAAAAAATTTGTTGCACCGGATGCTCATCTTAGGTGACGTAGAACAAGTGCACGGTTGTTTCCACATTTCGAGTCAGTGGTAATCTCATCGCACGTTCGATGCACGGCTATCAGGAAGCACACCAGAAGTGTGCAAAAAAAATTTGTTGCACCAGATGCTCATCTTAGGTGACGGGGAATAATTGCACAGTTGTTTCCACGTTTGGAGTCAGTGGTAATCTCGTCGCACGTTCGATGCAAGGCTTTTGAGAAGCGCACCAGAAGTGTGCAAAAAAATTTTGTTGCACCGGATGATCATCTTAGGTGATGTAGAACAAGTGCACGGTTGTTTCCATGTTTGGAGTCAGTGGTAATCTCGTCGCATGTTCGATGCATGGCTTTCAGGAAGCGCACCAGACGTGTGCAAAAAATTGTTTTTGCAAAGGATGCTTATCTTTGGTAATGTGGAACAAGTGCACGGTCATTACCACGATTGGAGTCATTGGTTATCTCATCACACGTTCAATGCGCGGCTTTCAGGAAGCGCACCAAAAGTGTGCAAAAAAATTTTATTGCACTGGATGCTCATGTTAGGTGACGTGGAACAAGTGCGTGTTCGTTACCACGATTGGAGTCAGTGATAATCTCATCACATGTTCGATGCACGGCTTTCAGAAAGCACACCATAGTACGCAAAAAATTTGCTGCACCGGATGCTCATCTTAGGTGACGTGGAACAAGTCTTGTGGTCGTTACCACGATTGGAGTCGGTGGTAATCTCATCACACGTTCAATGCACGGCTTTCGAAAGCGCACTAGAAGTGTGCAAAACAATTTTGTTGCACTGAATGCTCATGTTAGGTGACGTGGAACAAGTGCGTGGTTGTTTCCATGTTTGGAGTCAGTGGTAATCTCGTCACACGTTCGATGCATGGCTTTCGAGAAGTGCACCAGAAGTGTGCAAAAATTATTGTTGCACGGATGCTCATCTTAGGTGATGTGGAACAAGTGCGTGTCGCTACCAAGATTGGAGTCGGTGGTAATCTTGTCACACGTTTGATGCACGGCTTTTGGGAAGCACACCAGAAGTGTGCAAAAAATTTTTGTTGCACCGGATGCTCATCTTAGGTGACATGGAGCAAGTGCTCGGTCGTTACCATGATTGGAGTCAGTGGTAATCTCATCACACGTTCGATGCATGGCTTTCGGTAAGCGCATTAGAAGTGTGCAAAAAAAATTTATTGCACCGGATGCTCATATTAGGTCACGTAGAACAAGTGCACGGTTGTTTCCACGTTTGGAGTCAGTGGTAATCTCGTCGCGCATTCGATGCATGGCTTTCGAGAAGCGCACCAGAAGTGTGCAAAAAATATTTGTTGCACTGGATGCTCATCTTAGGTAACATGGAACAAGTGCACGGTTGTTTCTATGTTTGGAGTCAGTGGTAATCGCGTCGCACATTCGATGCATAGCTTTTAGGAAGCGCACCAGAAGTGTGCAAAAAAATTTTGTTGCATCGGATGCTCATCTTAGGTGACGCGGACCAAGTGCACAGTTGTTTACACATTTGGAGTCAGTGGTAATCTCGTCGCACGTTAGAAGCACTGCTTTCGGGAAGCGCACTAGAAGTGTGTAAAAAACTTTTATTGCACCAGATGCTCATATTAGGTAACGTGGAACAAGTGCGTGGTCGTTACCACGATTGGAGTCAGTGGTATTCTCGTCGCACGTTCGATGCACAGCTTTCGGGAAGTGAACCAGAAGTGTGCACAAAATTTTGTTGCATCGGATGCTCATCTTAGGTGACGTGGAACAAGTGCATGGTTTTTTCCATGTTTGGAGTCAGTGGTATTCTCGTCGCACATTCGATGCACAGCTTTCGGGAAGCGAACCAGAGTGTGCAAAAAAAATTTATTGCACCGGATGCTCATCTTAGGTGACGTGGAACAAGTGCATGGTTGTTTATACGTTTGGACTCAGTGGTAATCTCGTCGCACGATCGATGCATCGCTTTTGGGAAGTGAACCAGAAGTGTGCAAAAAATTTTTGTTGCATCGGATGCTCATCTTATGTGACATGGAACAAGTGCAAGGTTGTTTCCACGTTTGGAGTCAGTGGTAATCTCGTCGCACGTTCGATGCATCGCTTTCGGGAAGTGAACCAGAAGTGTGCAAAAAATTTTGTTGCATCGGATGCTCATCTTAGGTGACGTGGAACAAGTGCATGATTTTTTCCACATTTGGAGTCAGTGGTAATCTCGTCGCACGTTAGAAGCACTGCTTTCGGGAAGCGCACCAGAAGTGTACAAAAACTTTTATTGCACCGGATGCTCATATTAGGCGGCGTGGAACAAGTGCGTGGTCGTTACCCACGATTGGAGTCGATGGTGGTAATCTCGTCGCACGTTCAATGCACGACTTTCGGGAAGTGAACCAGAATGTGCAAAAAAATTTGTTGCATCGGATGTTCATCTTGGGGACGTGGAACAAGTGCGTGGATGTTTCCATGTTTGGAGTCAGTGGTAATCTGGTCGCACGCTCGATGCACGGCTTTCGAGAAGCGCACCGGAAGTGTGCAAAAAATTATTGTTGCACCAGATGCTCATCTTAGGTGACGTGGAACAAGTGCACGGTTGTTTCCACGTTTGGAGTCAGCGGTAATCTCGTTGCACGTTCGATGCATGGCTTTCGGGAAGCCCACCAGAAGTGTGCAAAAAATTTTTTTTGGCACCGGATGCTCGTCTTTGGTAATGTGGAACAAGTGCACGGTCGTTACCATGTTTAGAGTCGGTGGTAATCTCGTCACACGTTTAATGCACGGCTTTCAGAAAGCGCATTAGAAGTGTGCAAAAATTTTTTTGTTACACCGGATGCTCATCTTAGGTGACGTGGAACAAGTGCGTGTCGTTACCACGATTGGATTCAGTGGTAATCTCGTCGCACGTTTGATGCACGGATTTCAGGAAGCGCATCAGAAGTGTGCAAAAAATTTTTGTTGCACAGGATGCTCAGGTTAGGTGACGTGGAACAAGTTTGTGGTCGTTACCACGATTGGATTCAGTGGTAATCTCGTCACACGTTCGATGCACGGCTTTTGGGAAGCGCACCAGAAGTGTGCAAAAAAATTTTGTTGCCCCGGAGGTCACATGGAACAAGTGCACGGTTGTTTCCACGTTTGGAGTCAGTGGTAATCTCGCCGCATGTTCGATGCATGGCTTTTGGGAAGCGCATCAGACGTGTGCAAAAAATTTTTTTGCACTGGATGCTCGTCTTTGGTATCGTGGAACAAGTGCGAGGTCGTTACCACGTTTGGAGTCAGTGGTAATCTCGTCACACGTTCGATGCACGGCTTTCGGGAAGCGCAGCAGAAGTGTGCCAAAAAATTTTGTTGCACCGGTTGCTCAGGTTAGGTGATGTGGAACAAGTGTGTGGTCGTTACCATGATTGGATTCAGTGATAATCTCATCACACGTTCGATGCACGGCTTTCGAGAAGCGCACCAGAAGTACGCAAAAAAATGTTGCTGCACTAGAGCCACACCTTAGGTGACGTGGAACAAGTGCGCGATCATTACCACGACTGGAGCCAATGGTACATTCGTCGCATGTTCGATGCACGGCTTTCGCAAAGCGCACCAGGAGTGTGCAAAAAAATTTGTTGAGCTGGATGCTCATGTTAGGTGATGTGGAACAAGTGCATGTCGTTACCACGATTGGAGTCAGCGGTAATCTCATCGCACGTTCAATGCACGGCTTTCGAGAAGCGCACCAGAAGTGTGCAAAAAAATTTTGTTGCACTAGATGCTCATGTTAGGTGATGTGGAACAAGTGCGTGGTCGTTACCACAATTGGAGTCAGTGGTAATCTCATCACACGTTCGATGCGCGGCTTTCAGGAAGTGCACCAAAAGTGTGCAAAAAAATTTTGTTGCACCGGATGCTCATGTTAGGTGATGTGGAATAAGTGCGTGTTCGTTACCACGATTGGAGTCAGTGATAATCTCGTCACATGTTTGATGCACGGCTTTCAGGAAGCACACCATAAGTACACAAAAAAATTTGCTGCACCAGATGCTCATCTAAGGTGACGTGGAACAAGTGCGCGGTCATTACCACGATTGGAGTCAGATTGTCACACGTTCAATGCACGGCTTTCGGAAAGCGCACTAGAAGTGTGCAAAACAATTTTGTTGCACTGAATGCTCATGTTAGGTGACGTGGAACAAGTGCGTGGTTGTTTCCATGTTTGGAGTCAGTGGTAATCTCGCCGCACGTTCGATGCACGGCTTTCGAGAAGCGCACCGGAAGTGTGCAAAAAATTTTTGTTGCACCGGATGCTCATCTTAGGTGATGTGGAACAAGTGCGTGTTGCTACCAAGATTGGAGTCAGTGGTAATCTCGTCGCACTTTTGATGCACGGCTTTTAGGAAGCGCACCAGAAGTGTGCAAAAAAAATTTTGTTGCACTGGATGCTCAGGTTAGGTGACGTGGAACAAGTGCGTGGTCGTTGCCACAATTGGATTCAGTGGTAATCTCATCACACGTTCGATGCACGGCTTTTGGGAAGCGCACAAGAAGTGTGCAAAAAATTTTATTGCACCAGATGCTCATCTTAGGTGACGTGGAACAAGTGCTCGGTCGCTACCACGATTGGAGCCAGTGGTAATCTCGTCACATGTTCGATGCATGGCTTTCGGTAAGCGCACTAGAAGTATGCAAGAAAATTTTGTTGCACCGGATGCTCATTTTAGGTCACGTGGAACAAGTGCACGGTTGTTTCCACGTTTGGAGTCAGTGGTAATCTCGTCGCGCATTCGATGCACGGCTTTCGGGAAGCGCACCAGAAGTGCGCAAAAAATTTTTGTTGCATCAGATGCTCATCTTAGGTGACGTGGACCAAGTGCACAGTTGTTTCCACATTCGGAGTCAGTGGTAATCTCGTCGCACGTTAGATATACTGCTTTCAGGAACCGCGCTAGAAGTGTGCAAAAAATTTTTCTTGCACTGGATGCTCATCTTAGGTGACGTGGAAGAAGTGCATGGTTGTTTCCACGTTTGGAGTCAGTGGTAATCTCGTCGCACTATCGATGCATCACTTTTGGGAAGCAAACCAGAAGTGTGCAAAAAATTTTTGTTGCATCGGATGCTCATCTTAGGTGACGTGGAACAAGTGCACGGTAGTTTCCACGTTTGGAGTCAGCGGTAATCTCGTCGCACGTTCGATGCATTGCTTTCGGAAGTGAACCAGAAGTGTGCAAAAAATTTTGTTGCATCGGATGCTCATCTTAGATGACGTGGAACAAGTGCACGGTTTTTTCCATGTTTGGAGTCAGTGGTAATCTCATCACACGCTCGATGCATGGCTTTCGGGATGCGCACTAGAAGTGTGCAAAAACATTTTGTTGCATCGAATGCTCATCTTAGGTGATGTGGAATAAAAGTGCACGATTGTTTCCATGTTTGGAGTCGAGATAATCTCGTCGCACATCGATGCACGGCTTTTGGGAAGTGCACGGAAGTGTGCATCAAAAATTTATTGCATCGGATGCTCATCTTAGGTGATGCAGACCAAGTGCACGCTTGTTTCCACATTTGGAGTCGGTGGTAATCTCGTCGCACATTAGATGCTTTGCTTTCGGGAAGCGCCTTTGGAAGTGTGCAAAAAACTTTTATTGCACCGGATGCTCATATTAGGTGACGTGGAACAAGTGCACGGTTGTTTCCACGTTTGGAGTCGATGGTAATCACGCCGCGACGTTTGATGCATCGCTTTCGGGAAGCGAACCAGAATGTGCAAAAAAATTTGTTGCATCGGATGCTCATCTTAGGTGACGTGGAACAAGTGCATGGTTTTTTCTACGTTTGGACTCAGTGGTAATCTCGTCGCACGCTCGATGCATGGCTTTTGGGAAGCGCACTAGAAGTGTGCAAAAACATTTTGTTGCATCAAATGCTCATCTTAGGTGACGTTCCACGTTTGGAGTCAGAGGTAATCTCGTCGCACGTTCGATGCACGACTTTCGGGAAGTGCACCGGAAGTGTGCAAAAAAAATTTGTTGCACTGGATCCTCATCTTAGGTCACGTGGAACAAGTGCACGGTTGTTTCCACATTTGGGGTCAGTGGTAATCTCGTCGCACGTTCGATGCAAGGCTTTCGGGAAGCGCACCAGAAGTGTGCAAAAAAATTTTATTGCACCGGTTGATCATCTTAGGTGACGTAGAACAAGTGCACGGTTGTTTCTACGTTTGGAGTCAGTGGTAATCTTATCGCACGTTTGATGCACGGCTTTCAGGAAGCACTCCGAAGTGTGCAAAAAAATTTTGTTGAACTTGATGCTCATGCTAGGTGATGTGGAACAAGTCCATGTCGTTACCACGATTGGAGTCAGTGGTAATCTCATCGCACGTTCGATGCACGGCTTTCGATAAGCGCACCAGAAGTGTGCAAAAAAATATTGTTGCACTAGATGCTCATGTTAGGTGATGTGGAATAATTGCGTGGTCGTTAGCACGATTGGAGTCAGTGGTAATCTCATCACACGTTCGATGCACGGCTTTCAGGAAGCGCACCAAAAGTGTGTAAAAAAATTTTGTTGCACTGGATGCTCATGTTGGGTGACGTGGAACAAGTGCGTGGTCGTTACCACGATTGGAGTCAGTGGTAATCTCGTCTCACGTTTGATGCACGGCTTTCAAGAAGCGCACCAGAGGTGCGCAAAAAAATTTGCTGCACCAGATGCTCATCTTAGGTGACGTGGAACAAGTGCACGGTCGTTACCACGATTGGAGTCAATGGTAATCTTGTCACACGTTCGATGCATGGCTTTCGAGAAGCGCACCAGAAGTGTGTAAAACAATTTTATTGCAACGGATGCTCATGCTAGGTGATGTGGAACAAGTGCGTGGTTATTTCCACGTTCGGAGTTAGTGAAAATATTTTTTGTTGTACCGGATGCTCATCTTAGGTGACGTGGAAGAAGTGCACAGTTGTTTCCACATTTGGAGTCAGTTGTAATCTCGTCGCATGTTCGATGCATGGCCTTCGGGAAGCGCACTAGAAGTGTGCAAAAAAATTTTCTTGCACCGAATGCTCGTCTTTGGTAACGTGGAACAAGTGCACGGTCGGTACTATGTTTGGAGTCAGTGGTAATCTTGTCACACATTTAATACGGCTTTCGGGAAGCGCACCAGAAGTGTGCAAAAAAATTTTGTCGCACCGGATGTTCATCTTAGGTGATGTGGAACAAGTGCGTGTCGTTACCATGATTGGAGTCAGTGGTAATCTCATCGCACGTTTGATGCACGGCTTTTGGGAAGCGCACCAGGATTGTGCAAAGAAATTTTGTTGCACAGGATGCTCAGGTTAGGTGATGTGGAACAAGTGTGTGGTCGTTACCACGATTGGATTCAGTGGTAATGTTGTCACATGTTCGATGCACGGCTTTTGGGAAGCGCAGCAGAAGTGTGCAAAAAAATTTTGTTGCACCGGATGCTCATCTTAGATGACGTGGAACAAGTGCGTGGTCGTTACCACGACTAGAGTCAGTGGTAATCTCGTCACACGTTCGATACACAGCTTTCAGAAAGCGCACTAGCAGTGCGCAAAAAATTTTTGTTGCACCGGATGGTCATCTTAGGTGATGTGGAACAAGTGCGTGGTTGTTACCACGATTAGGGTCAGTGGTAATCTCATCACACATTTGATGCACAGCTTTTGGAAAGCGCACCAGAAGTGTACAAAAAAATTTTGTTACTCCGGATGCTCATCTTAGGAGTCGTGGAATAAGTGCGCGGTCGTTACCATGAATGGAGTCAGTGGTAATCTCATCACACGTTCGATGCATGGCTTTCGGGAAGCGCACCAAAAGTGCTCAAAAAATTTTGCTACACCAGATGGAGTCTATGGTAATCGCATCGCACGTTCGTTGCACGGCTTTCAGGAAGCGCATAGAAGTGTGGAAAAAAATTTTGTTGAACTGGATGCTCATGTTAGGTGACGTGGAACAAGTGCATGTTGTCACCATGATTGGAGTCAGTGGTAATCTCATCGCACGTTTGATGCACGGTTTTGAGAAGCGCACCCAAAGTGTGCAAAAAAATTTTGTTGCACTGGATGCTCATGTTAGGTGATGTGGAATAAGTGTGTGGTCGTTACCACGATTGGAGTCAGTGGTAATCGCATCACACGTTCGATGAACGGCTTTCGGGAAGCGCACTAGAAGTGTGCAAAAAAATTTTGTTGCACCGGATGCTCGCCTTAGGTGACGTGGAACCAGTGCACGGTCATTACCACGATTGGAGTCAGTGATAATCTCGTTGCATGTTCGATGCACGGATTTCGGGAAGCGCACCAGAAGTGTGCAAAAAATTTTTGTTGCACCGGATGCTCGCCTTAGGTGACGTGGAACAAGTGCGCGGTCGTTACCACGATTGGAGTCAGTGGTAATCTCGTCGCACGTTCGATGCACAACTTTCGGGAAGCGCACCAGAAGTGTGCAAAAAATTTTTGTTGCACCGGATGCTCGTCTTTGGTGATGTGGAACAAGTGCGCGGCCCTTACCACGTTTGGAGTTAGTGGTAATCTCATCGCACATTCGATGCAGGGCTTTTTGGGAAGCGCACGGTGCGCAAAAAATTTTTGTTGCACCGGATGCTGGCCTTAGGTGACATGGAACAAGTGCGCGCTCGTTACCACGATTGGAGTCAGTGGTAATCTCGTCGCACGTTCGATGCACGGCTTTCGGGAAGCACACCAGAAGTGTGCAAAAAATTTTTGTTGCACCGGATGCTTGTCTTCGGTGATGTGGAAGAAGTGCGCGGTCCTTACCACGTTTGGAGTTAGTGGTAATCTCATCGCACGTTCGATGCCCGGCTTTCGGGAAGCGCACCAGAAGTGTCCAAAAATTTTTTGTTGCACCGGATGCTCGCCTTTAGGTGACGTGGAACAAGCGCTTGTGGTCGTTACCACAATTGAGTCGGTGGTAATCTCGCGCGCACGTTCGATGCACGGCTTTCGAGAAGCGCACGAAGTGTGCAAAAATTTTTGTTGCACCGGATGCTCATCTTCGGTGATGTGGAACAAGTAAGCGCGTGGTCGTTACCACGATTGGAGTCGGTGGTAATCTTGTCGCATGTTCGATGCGGCTTTCGGGAAGCGCAATGAAGTGTCCAAAAAATTTTTGTTGCCTTTGGATGCTCACCTTAGGTGACGTGGAACAAGTGCGCCGGTCGTTACCACGATTGGAGTCGATGGTAATCTCGTTGCACGTTCGATGCGGCTTTCGGAAAGCGCACCACAAGTGTGCAAAAAATTTTTGTTGCACCAGATGCTCGTCTTCGGTGATGTGGAACAAATGCGCGGTCGTTACCATGATTTGAGTCAGTTGCAATCTCGTCGCACGTTCATGCACGACTTTCGGGAAGCGCACTAGAAGTGTCCAAAAAATCTTTGTTGCACTGGATGCTCGCCTTAGGTGACGTGGAACAAGTGCGCGGTCGTTACCATGATTGGAGTCAGTGGTAATCTCGTTGCACGTTCGATGCACGGCTTTCGGGAAGCGCACCAGAAATGTGCAAAAAAATTTTGTTGCACCGAATGCTCGCCTTAGGTGACGTGGAACCAGTGCGCGGTCATTACCACATTGGAGTAAGTGGTAATCTCGTCACACGTTCGATGCACGGTTTTCGGGAAGCGCACCAGAACAGTGCAAAAAAATTTTGTTGGACCGGATGCTCGCCTTAGGTGACGTGGAATAAGTGCGCGGTCACTACCATGATTGGAGTCAGTGGTAATCTCGTCGCACTTTCGATACACGGCTTTCGGGAAGCGCACCACAAGTGTGCAAAAACTTTTTGTTGCACCGGATGCTCGTCTTCGGTGATGCGGAACAAATGCGCGGTCGTTACCACGATTGGAGCCAGTGGTAATCTCGTCGCACGTTCGATTCATGGCTTTCGAGAAGCACACCAGAAGTGTGCAAAAAATTTTTGTTGCACCGGATGCTCGTCTTCGGTGATGTGGAAGAAGTGCGCGGTCCTTACCACGTTTGGATTTAGTGGTAATCTCATCGCACGTTCGATAACCGGCTTTCGGGAAGCGCACCGAAGTATCCAAAAAATTTTTGTTGCACCGGATGCTCGCCTTTTAGTCGACGAGGAATTAGTCTTGTGGTCGTTACCACGATTGGAGTCAGTGGTAATCTCGTCGCACGTTCGATGCACGGCTTTCGGGAAGCGGACCAGAAGTGTGCAAAAAATGTTTGTTGCACCGGATGCTCGCCTTAGGAGACGTGGAACAAGTGCGCGGTCGTTACCACGATTGGAGTCAGTGGTAATCTCGTCGCACGTTCGATGCAGGCTTTCGAGAAGCGCACCAGAATTGTGCAAAAAATTTTGTTGCACCGGATGCTCATCTTCGGTGATGTGGAACAAGTGCGCGGTCGTTACCCCGATTGGTGTCAGTGGTAATCTCGTCGCACGTTCGATGCACGGCTTTCGGGAAGCGCAACAGAAGTGTCCAAAAATTTTTTGTTGCACTGGATGCTCACCTTAGGTGACGTGGAACAAGTGCGCGGTCGTTACCACGATTGGAGTCAGTGGTAATCTCGTTGCACGTTCGATGCACGGCTTTCGGGAAGCGCACCACAAGTGTGCAAAAAATTTTTGTTGCACCGGATGCTCGCCTTAGGCCTGACGTGGAACAAGTGCGAGGTCGTTACCACGATTGGAGTCAGTGGTAATCTCGTCGCACGTTCGATGCACGGCTTTCGGGAAGCGCAATAGAAGTGTCCAAAAATTTTTTGTTGCACTGGATGCTCACCTTAGGTGACGTGGAACAAGTGCGCGGTCGTTACCACGATTGGAGTCAGTGGTAATCTCGTTGCACATTCGATGCACGGCTTTCGGGAAGCGCACCAGAAGTGTGCAAAAAATTTTTGTTGCACCGGATGCTCGTCTTTGGTGATGTGGAACAAGTGCGCGGTCCTTACCACGTTTGGAGTTAGTGGTAATCTCATCGCACATTCGATGCACGGCTTTTGGAAAGCGCACCAGAAGTGCGCAAAAAATTTTTGTTGCACCGGATGCTGGCCTTAGGTGACATGGAACAAGTGCGCGGTCGTTACCACGATTGGAGTCAGTGGTAATCTCGTCGCACGTTCGATGCACGGCTTTTGGGAAGCGCACCAGAAGTGTGCAAAAAATTTTTGTTGCACCGGATGCTTCTCTTCGGTGATGTGGAAGAAGTGCGCGGTCCTTACCACGTTTGGAGTTACTGGTAATCTCATCGCACGTTCGATGCCCGGCTTTCGGGAAGCGCACCATAAGCGTCCAAAAATTTTTTGTTGCACCGGATGCTCGCCTTAGGTGACGTGGAATTAGTGCGCGGTCGCTACCACGATTGGAGTCAAGTGGTAATCTCGCCGCGACGTTCGATGCACGGCTTCGGGAAGCGCACCGAAGTGTGCAAAAAATGTTTGTTGCACCGGATGCTCGCCTTTAGGTGACGTGGAACAAGTGCGCGGTCGTTACCACGATTGGAGTCAGTGGTAATCTCGTCGCACGTTCGATGCACGGCTTTCGAGAAGAGAACCAGAAGTGTGCAAAAAATTTTTGTTGCACCGGATGCTCATCTTCGGTGATGTGGAACAAGTGCGCCGGGTCGTTACCACGATTGAGTCAGCGGTAATCTCGCCGCACGTTCGATGCACGGCTTTCGGGAAGCGCAATAGAAGTGTCCAAAAAATTTTTTGTTGCGCTGGATGCTCACCTTAGGTGACATGGAACAAGTGCGCGGTCGTTACCATGATTGAGTCGGTGGTAATCTCGTTGCACGTTCGATGCACGGCTTTTCGAGAAGCACACCACAAGTGTGCAAAAATTTTTGTTGCACCGATGCTCGTCTTCGGTGATGTGGAATAAATGCGCCGGTCATTACCACGATTTGAGTCGGTGGTAATCTCATCGCGTTCGCTCATGCACGGGGAAGCGCACTAGAAGTGCCCAAAAATCTTTGTTGTATCTGGATGCTCACCTTAGGTGACGTGGAACAAGTGCGCGGTCGTTACCACGATTGGAGTCAGTGGTAATCCCGTTGCACGTTCGATGCACGGCTTTCGGGAAGCGCACTAGAAGTGCGCAAAAAATTTTTGTTGCACTGGATGCTCGCCTTGGGTGACGTGGAACCAGTGCGCGGTCGTTACCACGATTGGAGTCAGTGGTAATCTTGTCACACGTTCGATGCACGGTTTCCGGGAAGCGCACCAGAAGTGTGCAAAAAAAATTTGGTTGCACCGGATGTGGAATAAGTGCGCGGTCGTTACCACGAGTGGAGTCAGTGGTAATCTCGTCGCACGTTCGACGCACGGCTTTCGGGAAGCGCACTAGAAGTGTGCAAAAAAATTTTGTTGCACCGGATTCTCGCCTTAGGCGACGTGGAACAAGTGCATGGTCGTTACCACGATTGGAGTCAGTGGTAATCTCATGGCACGTTCGATGCACGGCTTTTGGGAAGCGCACCAGATGTGTGCAAAAACTTTTTGTTGCACCGGATGCCCGTCTTCGGTGATGCGGAACAAATGCGCGGTCGTTACCACGATTGGAGCCGTGGTAATCTCGCCGCACGTTCGATTCATGGCTTTCGAGAAGCACACCGAAGTGTGCAAAAAATTTTTGTTGCACCGGATGCTCGTCTTCGGTGATGTGGAAGAAGTGCGCGGTCCTTACCACGTTTGGAGTTAGTGGTAATCTCATCGCACGTTCGATAACCGGCTTTCGGGAAGCACACCGAAGTGTCCAAAATTTTTTGTTGCACCGGATGCTCGCCTTTAGTCGACGAGGAATTAGTGCGCCGGTCGTTACCACGATTGGAGTCAGTGGTAATCTCGTCGCACGTTCGATGCACGGCTTTCGAAGCGGACCAGAAGTGTGCAAAAAAATTTTGTTGCACCGGATTCTCGCCTTAGGCGGCGTGGAACAAGTGCATGGTCGTTACCACGATTGGAGTCAGTGGTAATCTCATGGCACGTTCGATGCACGGCTTTTGGGAAGCGCACCAGATGTGTGCAAAAAATTTTTGTTGCACCGGATGCTCGTCTTCGGTGATGTGGAACAAATGCGCCGGTCGTTACCACGATTGGAGCCAGTGGTAATCTCGTCGCGCACGTTCGATGCACGGCTTTCGGGAAGCGGACCGAAGTGTGCAAAAATGTTTGTTGCACCGGATGCTCGCCTTTAGGAGACGTGGAACAAGTGCGCGTGGTCGTTACCACGATTGAGTCGATGGTAATCTCGTCGCGACGCTCGATGCAGGCGAGAAGCGCACCAGAATTGTGCAAAAATTTTGTTGCACCGGATGCTCATCTTCGGTGATGTGGAACAAGTGCGCGGTCGTTACCCCGATTGGTGTCGGTGGTAATCTCGTCGCGACGTTCGATGACGGCTTTCGGGAAGCGCAAAAACGAAGTGTCCAAAATTTTTTGTTGCTTTGGATGCTCACCTTAGGTGACGTGGAACAAGTGCGCCGGGTCGTTACCACGATTGGAGTCAGTGGTAATCTCGTTGCACGCTCGATGCACGGCTTTCGGAAGCGCACCACAAGTGTGCAAAAATTTTTGTTGCACCGGATGCTCGCCTTTAGGCCTCGACGTGGAACAAGTGCGAGGTCGTTACCACGATTGGAGTCGGTGGTAATCTCGCCGCACGTTCGATGCACGGCTTTCGGGAAGCGCAATAGAAGTGTCCAAAAATTTTTGTTGCAATCGATGCTCACCTTAGGTGACGTGGAACAAGTGCGCCGGTCGTTACCACGATTGGAGTCGGTGGTAATCTCGTTGCACATTCGATGCACGGCTTTCGGGAAGCGCACCGAAGTGTGCAAAAATTTTTGTTGCACCGGATGCTCGTCTTTGGTGATGTGGAACAAGTGCGCGGTCCTTACCACGTTTGGAGTTAGTGGTAATCTCATCGCACATTCGATGCACGGCTTTTGGAAAGCGCACGAAGGCGCGCAAAAAAATTTTGTTGCACCGGATGCTGGCCATAGGTGACATGGAACAAGTGCGCGGTCGTTACCACGATTGGAGTCAGTGGTAATCTCGTCGCACGTTCGATGCACGGCTTTTGGGAAGCACACCAGAAGTGTGCAAAAAATTTTTGTTGCACCGGATGCTTCTCTTCGGTGATGTGGAAGAAGTGCGCGGTCCTTACCACGTTTGGAGTTAGTGGTAATCTCATCGCACGTTCGATGCCCGGCTTTCGGGAAGCGCACCATAAGCGTCTAAAAATTTTTTGTTGCACCGGATGCTCGCCTTAGGTGACGTGGAATTAGTGCGCGGTCGCTACCACGATTGGAGTCGAGTGGTAATCTCGTCGCGACGTTCGATGCACGGCTTTTCGAAGCGCACCGAAGTGTGCAAAAATGTTTGTTGCACCGGATGCTCGCCTTAGGTGACGTGGAACAAGTGCGCCGGTCGTTACCACGAGTCGAGTCAGTGGTAATCTCGTCGCACGTTCGATGCACGGCTTTCGAGAAGCGCACCAGAAGTGTGCAAAAAATTTTTGTTGCACCGGATGCTCATCTTCGGTGATGTGGAACAAGTGCGCGGTCGTTACCACGATTGGAGTCAGCGGTAATCTCGTCGCACGTTCGATGCACGGCTTTCGGGAAGCGCAATAGAAGTGTCCAAAAAATTTTTGTTGCGCTGGATGCTCACCTTAGGTGACATGGAACTAGTGCGCGGTCGTTACCATGATTGGAGTCAGTGGTAATCTCGTTGCACGTTCGATGCACGGCTTTCGAGAAGCACACCACAAGTGTGCAAAATTTTTGTTGCACCGGATGCTCGTCTTCGGTGATGTGGAATAAATGCGCCGGTCATTACCACGATTTGAGTCGGTGGTAATCTCATCGCACGCTCATGCACGCTTTTCGGGAAGCGCACTAGAAGTGCCCAAAAAATCTTTGTTGTAATTTGGATGCTCACCTTAGGTGACGTGGAACAAGTGCTTGGGTCGTTACCACGATTGGAGTCGGTGGTAATCCCGTTGCACGTTCGATGCACGGCTTTCGGAAGCGCACTAGAAGTGCGCAAAAAAATTTTTGTTGCTTTGGATGCTCGCTTTGGGTGACGTGGAACAGGGCGCCGGTCGTTACCACGATTGGAGTCAAGTGGTAATCTCGTCACACGCTCGATGCACGGTTTTCCGGAAGCGCACCGAAGTGTGCAAAAAATTTGGTTGCACCGGATGTGGAATAAGTGCGCCGGTCGTTACCACGAAAGTGGAGTCGGTGGTAATCTCGCCGCACGTTCGACGACGCGGCTTTTCGGGAAGCGCACTAGAAGTGTGCAAAAAAATTTTGTTGCACCGGATTCTCGCCTTAGGCGACGTGGAACAAGTGCATGGTCGTTACCACGATTGAGTCAGTGGTAATCTCATGGCACGTTCGATGCACGGCTTTTGGGATGCGCGGACGGATGTGTGCAAAAACTTTTTGTTGCACCGGATGCCCGTCTTCGGTGATGCGGAACAAATGCGCGGTCGTTACCACGATTGGAGCCAGTGGTAATCTCGTCGCACGTTCGATTCATGGCTTTCGAGAAGCACACCAGAAGTGTGCAAAAAATTTTTGTTGCACCGGATGCTCGTCTTCGGTGATGTGGAAGAAGTGCGCGGTCCTTACCACGTTTGGAGTTAGTGGTAATCTCATCGCACGTTCGATAACCGGCTTTCGGGAAGCACACCAGAAGTGTCCAAAAAATTTTTGTTGCACCGGATGCTCGCCTTAGCTGACGAGGAATTAGTGCGCGGTCGTTACCACGATTGGAGTCAGTGGTAATCTCGTCGCACGTTCGATGCACGGCTTTCGGAAAGCGGACCAGAAGTGTGCAAAAAAATTTTGTTGCACCGGATTCTCGCCTTAGGCGACGTGGAACAAGTGCATGGTCGTTACCACGATTGGAGTCGGGTGGTAATCTCATGGCACGTTCGATGCGGCTTTTTGGGAAGCGCACTGAAGTGTGCAAAAAAATTTTGTTGCACCGGATGCTCGCCTTAGGTGACGTGGAACAAGTGCGCGGTCCTTACCACGTTTGGAGTTAGTGGTACCTCATCACACGTTCGATGCACGGCTTTCGGGAAGCGCACTAGAAGTGTGCAAAAAAATTTTGTTGCACCGGATGCTCGTCTTCGGTGATGTGGAACAAGTGCGCGGTCCTTACCACGTTTGGAGTTAGTGGTACCTCATCGCACGTTCGATGCCCAGCTTTCGGGAAGCGCGCCTGAAGTGTCCAAAAAATTTTTGTTGCACCGGATGCTCGCCTTAGGTGACGTGGAACAAGTGCACGGTCGTTACCACGACTGGCGTCAGCGGTAATCTCGTCGCACGTTCGATGCGCAACTTTTGGGAAGCGCACCAGAAGTGTGCAAAAAATTTTTGTTGCACCGGATGCTCGTCTTTGGTGATGTGGAACAAGTGCGCGGTCCTTACCACGTTTGGAGTTAGTGGTAATCTCATCGCACATTCGATGCACGGCTTTTGGGAATCGCACTAGAAGTGTGCAAAAAAATTTTGTTGCATCGGATGCTCGCCTTAGGTGACATGGAACAAGTGTGTGGTCATTACCATGATTGGAGTCAGTAGTAATCTCGTTGCACGTTCGATGCACGGCTTTCGGGAAGCGCACCAGAAGTGTGCAAAAAGTTTTTGTTGCACCGGATGCTCACCTTTGGTGACATGGAACAAGTGCGCGGTCGTTACCACGATTGGAGTCAGTGGTAATCTCGTTGCACGTTCGATGCACGGCTTTCGGGAAGCGCACCAGAAGTGTGCAAAAAATTTTTGTTGCGCCGGATGCTCGCCATGGGTGACGTGGAACAAGTGCGCGGTCGTTACCACGATTGGAGTTAGTGGTAATCTCATCGCACGTTCGATGCACGGCTTTCGGGAAGCGCACTAGAAGTGTGCAAAAAAATTTTATTGCACCGGATGCTCATCTTCGGTGATGTGGAACAAGTGCGCGGTCCTTACCATATTTGGAGTTAGTGGTAATCTCATCGCACGTTCGATGCCCAGCTTTCGGGAAGCGCGCCTGAAGTGTCCAAAAAATTTTTGTTGCACCGGATGCTCGCCTTAGGTGACATGGAATAAGTGCGCGGTCGTTACCACGATTGGAGTCAGTGGTAATCTCGTTGCACGTTCGATGCAAGGCTTTCGGGAAGCGCACCAGAAGTGTGCAAAAAAATTTTGTTGCACCGGATGCTCGCCTTAGGTGACGTGGAACAAGTGCGCGGTCCTTACCACGTTTGGAGTTAGTGGTACCTCATCACACGCTCGATGCACGGCTTTCGGGAAGCGCACTAGAAGTGTGCAAAAAATTTTGTTGCAACCGGATGCTCGTCTTCGGTGATGTGGAACAAGTGCGCCGGTCCTTACCACGTTTGGAGTTAGTGGTACCTCATCGCACGCTCGATGCCCAGCTTTTCGGGAAGCGCCTCGGTGTCCAAAAATTTTTGTTGCACCGGATGCTCGCCTTTAGGTGACGTGGAACAAGTGCACGGTCGTTACCACGACCGGGCGCCGGGCCGGTAATCTCGTCGCGACGCTCGATGCGCAACTTTTGGGAAGCGCACCGAAGTGTGCAAAAATTTTTGTTGCACCGGATGCTCGTCTTTGGTGATGTGGAACAAGCGCGCCGGTCCTTACCACGTTTGGAGTTAGTGGTAATCTCATCGCACATTCGATGCACGGCTTTTGGGAATCGCACTAGAAGTGTGCAAAAAATTTTGTTGCATCGGATGCTCGCCTTAGGTGACATGGAACAAGTGTGTGGTCATTACCATGATTGAGTCGTAGTAATCTCGTTGCACGCTCGATGCACGGCTTTCGGGAAGCGCACCGAAGTGTGCAAAAAGTTTTTGTTGCAATCGATGCTCACCTTTGGTGACATGGAACAAGCGCGCGGGTCGTTACCACGATTGAGTCGGTGGTAATCTCGTTGCACGCTCGATGCACGGCTTTCGGGAAGCGCACCGTAAGTGTGCAAAAATTTTTGTTGCGCCGGATGCTCGCCATAGGTGACGTGGAACAAGCGCGCCGGTCGTTACCACGATTGGAGTTAGTGGTAATCTCATCGCACGTTCGATGCACGGCTTTCGGGAAGCGCACTAGAAGTGTGCAAAAAAAATTTATTGCACCGGATGCTCATCTTCGGTGATGTGGAACAAGTGCGCGGTCCTTACCATATTTGGAGTTAGTGGTAATCTCATCGCACGTTCGATGCCCAGCTTTCGGGAAGCGCGCCTGAAGTGTCCAAAAAATTTTTGTTGCACCGGATGCTCGCCTTAGGTGACATGGAATAAGTGCGCGGTCGTTACCATGATTGGAGTCCATGGTAATCTCGTCGCACGTTCGATGCACGGCTTTCGGGAAGCGCACCAGAAGTGTCCAAAATTTTTTGTTGCACCAGACGGTCGCCTTAGGTGACATGGAACAAGTGCGCGGTCGTTACCATGATTGGAGTCAGTGGTAATCTCGTTGCACGTTCGATGCACGGCTTTCGGGAAGCGCACCAGAAGTGCGCAAAAAAATTTTGTTGCACCGGATGCTCGCCTTAGGTGACGTGGAACCAGTCTTGGCGGTCGTTACCACGATTGGAGTCAGTGGTAATCTCGTCACACGTTCGATGCACGGTTTCCGGGAAGCGCACTAGAAGTGTGCAAAAAAATTTTGTTGCACCGGTTGCTCGCCTTAGGTGACGTGGAATAAGTGCGCGGTCGTTACCACGATCGGAGTCAGTGGTAATCTCGTCGCACGTTCGATGCACGGCTTTCAGGAAGCGCACCAGAAGTGTGCAAAAAATGTTTGTTGCACCGGATGCTCGCCTTAGGTGACGTGGAACAAGTGCGCGGTCGTTACCACGATTGGAGTCAGTGGTAATCTCGTCGCACGTTCGATGCACGGCTTTCGAGAAGCGCACCAGAAGTGTGCAAAAAATTTTTGTTGCACCGGATGCTCATCTTCGGTGATGTGGAACAAGTGCGCGGTCGTTACCATGATTGAGTCGTGGTAATCTCGTCAAGACGCTCGATGCACGGCTTTCGGGAAGCGCAATAGAAGTGTCCAAAAAATTTTTGTTGCCTTTGGATGCTCACCTTAGGTGACATGGAACATGTCGCGCGGTCGTTACCATGATTGGAGTCAGTGGTAATCTCGTTGCACGTTCGATGCACGGCTTTCGAGAAGCACACCACAAGTGTGCAAAAAATTTTTGTTGCACCGGATGCTCGTCTTCGGTGATGTGGAATAAATGCGCGGTCATTACCACGATTTGAGTCAGTGGTAATCTCATCGCACGTTCATGCACGGCTTTCGGGAAGCGCACTAGAAGTGTCCAAAAAATCTTTGTTGTACTGGATGCTCACCTTAGGTGACGTGGAACAAGTGCGCGGTCGTTACCACGATTGGAGTCAGTGGTAATCCCATTGCACGTTCGATGCACGGCTTTCGGGAAGCGCACTAGAAGTGCGCAAAAAAATTTTGTTGCACTGGATGCTCGCCTTGGTCGACGTGGAACCAGTGCGCGGTCGTTACCACGATTGGAGTCAGTGGTAATCTCGTCACACGTTCGATGCACGGTTTCCGGGAAGCGCACCGGATGTGTGCAAAAAATTTTGTTGCACCGGATGCTCGTCTTCGGTGATGTGGAGTAAATGCGCGATCATTACCACGATTTGAGTCAGTGGTAATCTCATCGCACGTTCATGCACGGCTTTCGGGAAGCGCACTAGAAGTGTCCAAAAATCTTTGTTGTAATGGATGCTCACCTTAGGTGACGTGGAACAAGCGCGCCGGGTCGTTACCACGATTGAGTCAGTGGTAATCTCGTTGCACGCTCGATGCACTACGGAAGCGCACCGAAGTGTGCAAAAATTTTTGTTGCGCCGGATGCTCGCCATAGGTGACGTGGAACAAGTGCGCTTGGTCGTTACCACGATTGAGTTAGTGGTAATCTCATCGCACGCTCGATGCACGGCTTTCGGGAAGCGCACTAGAAGTGTGCAAAAAATTTTATTGCACCGGATGCTCATCTTCGGTGATGTGGAACAAGTGCGCCGGTCCTTACCATATTTGGAGTTAGTGGTAATCTCATCGCGACGCTCGATGCCCAGCTGAAGCGCCGCCTGAAGTGTCCAAAAATTTTTGTTGCACCGGATGCTCGCCTTAGGTGACGCGGGAATAAGTGCGCCGGGTCGCTACCATGATTGAGTCCGTGGTAATCTCGCCGCACGTTCGATGCACGGCTTTCGGGAAGCGCACCGAAGTGTCCAAAATTTTTGTTGCACCGTGACGGTCGCCTTAGGTGACATGGAACAAGCGCGCCGGTCGTTACCATGATTGGAGTCAGTGGTAATCTCGTTGCACGCTCGATGCACGGCTCGCGGGAAGCGCACTTAAGGCGCTAGAAAAAAAAATTTTGTTGCACCGGATGCTCGCCTTTAGGTGACGTGGAACCAGTGCGCTGGTCGTTACCACGATTGAGTCAGTGGTAATCTCGTCACACGCTCGATGCACGGTTTCCGGGAAGCGCACTAGAAGTGTGCAAAAAAAAATTTGTTGCACCGGTTGCTCGCCTTAGGTGACGTGGAATAAGTGCGCGGTCGCTACCACGATCGGAGTCGGGTGGTAATCTCGTCGCACGCTCGATGCACGGCTTTCGTGAAGCGCACTTAAGTGTGCAAAAATGTTTGTTGTAATCGATGCTCGCCTTAGGTGACGTGGAACAAGCTTGGCGGGTCGTTACCACGATTGAGTCCGTGGTAATCTCGTCGCACGCTCGATGCACGGCTTTCGAGAAGCGCGCGTAAGTGTGCAAAAAATTTTGTTGCACCGGATGCTCATCTTCGTGATGTGGAACAAGCGCGCGCGGTCGTTACCATGATTGAGTCGATGGTAATTTCGTCGCAGACGCTCGATGCACCCGCCGGAAGCGCAATAGAAGTGTCCAAAAAATTTTTGTTGCACCGATGCTCACCTTAGGTGACATGGAACAAGTGCGCGGTCGTTACCATGATTGGAGTCGCTGGTAATCTCGCTGCACGCTCGATGCACGGTTTTTTAGAAGCACACCACAAGTGTGCAAAAATTTTTGTTGCACCGGATGCTCGTCTTCTGCGGATGTGGAATAAATGCGCGGGTCATTACCCACGATTTGAGTCGTGGTAATCTCATCGCACGCTCATGCACGCTTTTCGGAAGCGCACCAGAAGTGTCCAAAAAATCTTTGTTGTAATCGATGCTCACCTTAGGTGATGTGGAACAAGTGCGCCGGTCGTTACCACGATTGAGTCGCTGGTAATCCCATTGCACGCTCGATGCACGGCTTTGAAGCGCACTAGAAGTGCGCAAAAAAAATTTGTTGCAACCGATGCTCGCCTTGGTCGACGTGGAACCGGGGCGGCGTGGTCGTTACCAACGATTTGAGTCGCTGGTAATCTCGCCACACGCTTGATGCACGGTTTTCGAAGCGCACCGGATGTGTGCAAAAATTTTTGTTGCACCGGATGCTCGCCTTCTGGTGATGTGGAATAAATGCGCCGATCATTACCACGATTTGAGTCGTTGGCAATCTCATCGCACGCTCATGCACGGCTTTCGAAGCGCACTAGAAGTGTCCAAAAAATCTTTGTTGTAATCGATGCTCACCTTAGGTGACGTGGAACAAATGCGCCGGTCGTTACCACGATTGAGTCGGTGGTAATCCCGTTGCATGTTCGATGCACGGCGGAAGCGCACTAGAAGTGCGCAAAAAAATTTTGTTGCAACCGATGCTCGCCTTGGGTGACGATGGAACCGATCGCGCTGGCCGTTATCACGATTGAGTCGCTGGTAATCTCGCCACACGCTCGATGCACGGTTTAGGGAAGCGCTTTAAGTGTGCAAAAAAGTTTTATTGCACCAGATGTGGAATAAGTGCGCTGGTCGTTACCACGATTGGAGTCATGGTAATCTCATCGCACGCTCGATGCACGGCCGAAGCGCACTTAAGTGTGCAAAAAGTTTTTGTTGCAACCGGATGCTCGCCTTTAGGTGACGCGGAACAAGTGCGCCGGTCGTTACCACGATTGAGTCGGTGGTAATCTCGCTTGCACGCTCGATGCACGGCTTTTCGGGAAGCGCATTTAAGTGTGCAAAAAATTTTGTTGCACCGATGCTCGCCTTCGGTGATGTGGAACAAGTGCGCCGGTCCTTACCACGTTTGGAGTTAGTGGTAATCTCATCGCACGCTCAATGCCCAGCCGGAAGCGCACTGAAGTGTCCAAAAAATTTTTGTTGCACCGGATGCTCGCCTTTAGGTGACGTGGAACAAGTGCACGGCCGTTACCACGACCGGTGTCGGGCGGGTAATCTCATCGCACGCTCGATGCACAACTTTTGGGAAGTGCACCGGAAGTGTGCAAAAAATTTTTGTTGCACCGATGCTCGTCTTTGGTGATCCGGAACAAGCGCGCCGCCCTACCACGCTTGAGTTAGTGGTAATCTCGCCGCATTATTCGGATGCACGGCTTTTGGGAATCGCACTAGAAGTGTGCAAAAAATTTTGTTGCATCGGATGCTCGCCTTTAGGTGACGTGGAACAAGTGCGAGGTCGTTACCATGATTGAGTCGAGGTAATCTCGCTGCACGCTCGATGCACGGCCGAAGCGCACCAGAAGTGTGCAAAAGTTCTTGTTGCAACGGATGCTCACCTTAGGTGACGTGGAACAAGTGCGCTGGTCGTTACCACGATTGGAGTCGGGTGGTAATCTCGTTGCACGCTCGATGCACGGCCGGGCGCACCAGGTGTGCAAAAAATTTTGTTGCGCCGGATGCTCGCTCTTAGGTGACGTGGGAACAAGTGCGCCGGTCGTTACCACGATTGGAGTTAGTGGTAATCTCATTGCACGCTCGATGCACGGCTGCCGAAGCGCACTAGAAGTGTGCAATAAAATTTTGTTGCACCGGATGCTCATTTCGGTGATGTGGAAAAGTGCGCGGGTCCTTACCATATTTGAGTTAGTGGTAATCTCATCGCACGCTCGATGCCCCAGCCGGGAAGCGCACTGAAGTGTCCAAAAATTTTGTTGCACCGATGCTCGCCTTTTAGGTGACGTGGAATAAGTGCGCCG
>JADLZL010001084.1:0-96923 GCA_015844335.1 Chrysopogon serrulatus
AACCAAACTAGAGCTTTCAACCGGTTGCTCGCCTTAGGTGACGTGGAATAAGTGCGCGGTCGTTACCACGATCGAGTCGATGGTAATCTCGCCGCACGCGTTCGATGCACGGCTTTCGGGAAGCGCACTAGAAGTGTGCAAAAAATATTTGTTGCACCGGATGCTCGCCTTAGGCGGCGTGGAACAAGTCTTTGTGGTCGTTACCACGATTGGAGTCGGTGGTAATCTCGTTGCACGTTCGATGCACGGCTGAAGGGGAAGCACACCAGAAGTGTGCAAAAAATTTTTGTTGCATCGGATGCTCGCCTTAGGTGACGTCGAACAAGTGCGCGGTCATTACCATGATTGGAGTTAGTGGTAATCTCATCACACGCGTTCGATGCACGGCTTTCGGGGGAAGCGCACTAGAGGTGTGCAAAAAATTTTTGTTGCACCGGATGCTCGTCTTTGGTGATCCGGAACAAGTGCGCGGCCCTTACCACGTTTGGAGTTAGTGGTAATCTCGTCACACATTCGATGCACGGCTTTTGGGAATCGCACTAGAAGTGTGCAAAAAAATTTTTTGTTGCACCGGATGCTCGTCTTAGGTGACGTGGAACAAGTGCGCGGTCCATACCACGATTGGAGTCGGTGGTAATCTCGTTGCACGTTCGATGCACGGCTTTCGGGAAGCGCACTAGAAGTGTGCAAAAATTTTTGTTGCACCGGTTGCTCGCCTTAGGTGACGTGGAACAAGTGCGCGGTCGTTACCACGATTGGAGTCAGTGGTAATCTCGTTGCACGTTGGATGCACGGCTTTTCGGGAAGCGCACCAGAAGTGTGCAAAAAAATTTTTGTTGCGCCGGATGCTCCTCTTAGGTGACGTGGAACAAGTGCGGCGGTCGTTACCACGATTGGAGTTAGTGGTAATCTCATTGCACGTTCGATGCACGGCTTTCGGGGAAGCGCACTAGAAGTGTGCAATAAAATTTTGTTGCACCGGATGCTCGTCTTCGGTGATGTGGAACAAGTGCGCGGTCCTTACCATATTTGGAGTTAGTGGTAATCTCATCGCACGTTCGATGCCCAGCTTTCGGGAAGCGCACCTGAAGTGTCCAAAAAATTTTTGTTGTACCGGATGCTCGCCTTAGGTGACGTGGAATAAGTGCGCGGTCGTTACTATGATTGGAGTCCGTGGTAATCTCGTCGCACGTTCGATGCACGGGTTTCGGGAAGCGCACCAGAAGTGTGCAAAAATTTTTTGTTGCACCAGACGGTCGCCTTAGGTGACATGGAACAAGTGCGCGGTCGTTACCATGATTGGAGTCAGGGGTAATCTCGTTGCACGTTCGATGCACGGCTTTTTCGAGAAGCACACCACAAGTGTGCAAAAAATTTTTGTTGCACGGATGCTCGTCTTGGGTGATGTGGAACAAATGCGCGGTCATTACCACGATTTGAGTCGGTGGTAATCTCATCGCTTCGTTCATGCACGGCTTTCGGGAAGCGCACAAGAAGTGTCCAAAAAATCTTTGTTGCACTGGATGCTCACCTTAGGTGACGTGGAACAAGTGCGCGGTCGTTACCACGATTGGAGTCAGTGGTAATCTCGTCGCACGTTCGATGCGACTTTTCGGGAGCGCACTAGAAGTGTGCAAAAAAATATTTGTTGCACCGGATGCTCGCCTTAGGCGGCGTGGAACAAGTGCGCCGGTCGTTACCACGATTGGAGTCGTGGTAATCTCGTTTGCGCGTTCGATGCGGCTTTTCGGGAAGCACACCGAGAAGTGTGCAAAAATTTTTGTTGCATCGGATGCTCGCCTTAGGTGACGTCGAACAAGTGCGCGGTCATTACCATGATTGGAGTTAGTGGTAATCTCATCACACGTTCGATGCACGGCTTTTCGGGAAGCGCACTAGAGGTGTGCAAAAAATTTTGTTGCACCGGATGCTCGTCTTCGGTGATGTGGAACAAGTGCGTGGTCCTTACCACGTTTGGAGTTAGTGGTAATCTCATCGCACGTTCGATGCCCAGCTTTTCGGGAAGCGCACCTGAAGTGTCCAAAAAATTTTTGTTGCACCGGATGATGCTCGCCTTAGGTGACGTGGAATAAGTGCTTGCGGTCGTTACCATGATTGGAGTCCGTGGTAATCTCGTCGCACGTTCGATGACGGCTTTCGGGAAGCGCACCAGAAGTGTGCAAAAATTTTTGTTGCACTAGGCGGTCGCCTTTAGGTGACACGGAACAAGTGCTTGTGGTCGTTACCACGATTCGAGTCGGTGGTAATCTCGTCGCACGTTCGATGCACAATTTTCGGGAAGCGCGCACCAGAAGTGTGCAAAAAGTTTTATTGCCCCGGATGCTCTCTTTGGTGATGTGGAACAAGTGCGTGGTCCTTATCACGTTTGGAGCCGATGGTAATCTCGTCGCGACGTTCGATGCACGGCTTCGAGAAGCGCACCGAAGTGTGCAAAAAATTTTTGTTGCACCAGATGCTCGCCTTAGGTGGCGTGGAATAAGTCTTGTGGTCGTTACCACGATTGGAGTCAGTGGTAATCTCGTCGCACGTTTGATGCATGGCTTTCGAGAAGCGCACCAGAAGTGTGCAAAAAATTTTTGTTGCACCGGATGCTCGTCTTTGGTGAAGTGGAACAAGTGCACGGTCGTTACCACGATTGGAGTCAGTGGTAATCTCGTCGCACGTTCGATGCACGGCTTTTGGGAAGCGAACCAGAAGTGTCCAAAAAATTTTAGTTGCACTGGATGCTCGCCTTAGGTGACGTGGAACAAGTGCGCGGCCGTTACCACGATTGGAGTCAGTGCGCGGTTTTTGGGAAGCGCACCAGAAGTGTGCAAAAAATTTTTGTTGCACCGGTTGCTCGCCTTAGGTGACGTGGAACAAGTGCACGGTCGTTACCACGACTGGCGTCAGTGGTAATCTCGTCGCACGTTCGATGCACAACTTTCGGGAAGCGCACCAGAAGTGTGCAAAAAATTTTTGTTGCACCGGATGCTCGTCTTTGGTGATCTGGAACAAGTGCGCGGCCCTTACCACGTTTGGAGTTAGTGGTAATCTCGTCGCACATTCGATGCACGGCTTTTGGGAATCGCACTAGAAGTGTGCAAAAAAATTTTGTTGCACCGGATGCTCGTCTTAGGTGACGTGGAACAAGTGCGCGGTCGTTACCACGATTGGAGTCAGTGGTAATCTCGTTGCACGTTCGATGCACGGCTTTCGGGAAGCGCACTAGAAGTGTGCAAAAAATTTTTGTTGCACCGGTTGCTCGCCTTAGGTGACGTGGAACAAGTGCGCGGTCGTTACCACGATTGGAGTCAGTGGTAATCTCGTTGCACGTTCGATGCACGGCTTTCGGGAAGCGCACCAGAAGTGTGCAAAAAATTTTTGTTGCGCCGGATGCTCGTCTTAGGTGACGTGGAACAAGTGCGCGGTCGTTACCACGATTGGAGTTAGTGGTAATCTCATTGCACGTTCGATGCACGGCTTTCGGGAAGCGCACTAGAAGTGTGCAATAAAATTTTGTTGCACCGGATGCTCGTCTTCGGTGATGTGGAACAAGTGCGCGGTCCTTACCATATTTGGAGTTAGTGGTAATCTCATCGCACGTTCGATGCCCAGCTTTCGGGAAGCGCACCTGAAGTGTCCAAAAAATTTTTGTTGCACCGGATGCTCGCCTTAGGTGACGTGGAATAAGTGCGCGGTCGTTACCATGATTGGAGTCCGTGGTAATCTCGTCGCACGTTCGATGCACGGGTTTCGGGAAGCGCGAAGTGTGCAAAAATTTTTTGTTGCACCAGACGGTCGCCTTAGGTGACATGGAACAAGTGCGCGGTCGTTACCATGATTGGAGTCAGGGGTAATCTCGTTGCACGTTCGATGCACGGCTTTCGAGAAGCACACCACAAGTGTGCAAAAAATTTTTGTTGCACGGATGCTCGTCTTGGGTGATGTGGAACAAATGCGCGCGGTCATTACCACGATTTGAGTCAGTGGTAATCTCATCGCTCGTTCATGCACGGCTTTTCGGGAAGCGCACAAGAAGTGTCCAAAAATCTTTGTTGCACTTTGGATGCTCACCTCGGTGACGTGGAACAAGTCTTGTGGTCGTTACCACGATTGGAGTCGGTGGTAATCTCGTCGCACGTTCGATGCACGGCTTTCGGGAAGCGCACTAGAAGTGTGCAAAAAATATTTGTTGCACCGGATGCTCGCCTTAGGCGACGTGGAACAAGTGCGCGGTCGTTACCACGATTGGAGTCAGTGGTAATCTCGTTGCACGTTCGATGCACGGCTTTCGGGAAGCACACCAGAAGTGTGCAAAAAATTTTTGTTGCATCGGATGCTCGCCTTAGGTGACGTCGAACAAGTGCGCGGTCATTACCATGATTGGAGTTAGTGGTAATCTCATCACACGTTCGATGCACGGCTTTCGGGAAGCGCACTAGAGGTGTGCAAAAAAATTTTGTTGCACCGGATGCTCGTCTTCGGTGATGTGGAACAAGTGCGTGGTCCTTACCACGTTTGGAGTTAGTGGTAATCTCATCGCACGTTCGATGCCCAGCTTTCGGGAAGCGCACCTGAAGTGTCCAAAAATTTTTGTTGCACCGGATGCTCGCCTTAGGTGACGTGGAATAAGTGCGCGGTCGTTACCATGATTGGAGTCCGTGGTAATCTCGTCGCACGTTCGATGACGGCTTTCGGGAAGCGCACCAGAAGTGTGCAAAAATTTTTTGTTGCACTAGACGGTCGCCTTAGGTGACACGGAACAAGTCTTGTGGTCGTTACCACGATTCGAGTCAGTGGTAATCTCGTCGCACGTTCGATGCACAATTTTCAGGAAGCGCACCAGAAGTGTGCAAAAAAGTTTTATTGCCCCGGATGCTCTCTTTGGTGATGTGGAACAAGTGCGTGGTCCTTATCACGTTTGGAGCCAGTGGTAATCTCGTCGCACGTTCGATGCACGGCTTCCGAGAAGCGCACCGAAGTGTGCAAAAATTTTTGTTGCACCAGATGCTCGCCTTAGGTGACGTGGAATAAGTGCGCGCGGTCGTTACCACGATTGGAGTCGATGGTTATCTCGTCGCACGTTTGATGCATGGCTTTCGAGAAGCGCACGAAGTGTGCAAAAATTTTTGTTGCACCGGATGCTCGTCTTTGGTGAAGTGGAACAAGTGCACGGTCGTTACCACGATTGGAGTCAGTGGTAATCTCGTCGCACGTTCGATGCACGGCTTTTGGGAAGCGAACCGAAGTGTCCAAAAATTTTAGTTACCTTTGGATGCTCGCCTTAGGTGACGTGGAACAAGTGCGCGGCCGTTACCACGATTGGAGTCGGTCTGCGCGGTTTTGGGAAGCGCACCAGAAGTGTGCAAAAAATTTTTGTTGCACCGGTTGCTCGCCTTAGGTGACGTGGAACAAGTGCACGGTCGTTACCACGACGGGCGTCGATGGTAATCTCGTCGCACGTTCGATGCACAACTTTCGGGAAGCGCACCGAAGTGTGCAAAAATTTTTTGTTGCACCGGATGCTCGTCTTTGGTGATACGGAACAAGTGCGCGGCCCCTTACCACGTTTGGAGTTAGTGGTAATCTCGTCGCACATTCGATGCGGCTTTTGGGAATCGCACTAGAAGTGTGCAAAAAAATTTTGTTGCACCGGATGCTCGTCTTAGGTGACGTGGAACAAGTGCGCGGTCGTTACCACGATTGGAGTCAGTGGTAATCTCGTTGCACGTTCGATGCACGGCTTTCGGGAAGCGCACTAGAAGTGTGCAAAAAATTTTTGTTGCACCGGTTGCTCGCCTTAGGTGACGTGGAACAAGTGCGCGGTCGTTACCACGATTGGAGTCAGTGGTAATCTCGTTGCACGTTCGATGCACGGCTTTCGGGAAGCGCACCAGAAGTGTGCAAAAAATTTTTGTTGCGCCGGATGCTCGTCTTAGGTGACGTGGAACAAGTGCGCGGTCGTTACCACGATTGGAGTTAGTGGTAATCTCATTGCACGTTCGATGCACGGCTGGCGGGAAGCGCACTAGAAGTGTGCAAAAAAATTTTGTTGCACCGGATGCTCGTCTTCGGTGATGTGGAACAAGTGCGCGGTCCTTACCATATTTGGAGTTAGTGGTAATCTCATCGCACGTTCGATGCCCAGCTTTCGGGAAGCGCACCTGAAGTGTCCAAAATTTTTTTGTTGCACCGGATGCTCGCCTTAGGTGACGTGGAATAAGTGCGTGGTCGTTACCATGATTGGAGTCCGTGGTAATCTCGTCGCACGTTCGATGCACGGGTTTTCTCGGAAGCGCACCGAAGTGTGCAAAAATTTTTTTGTTGCACCGGACGGTCGCCTTAGGTGACATGGAACAAGTGCGCGGTCGTTACCATGATTGAGTCGGGGGTAATCTCGTTGCACGTTCGATGCACGGCTTTCGAGAAGCACACACCACAAGTGTGCAAAAAATTTTTGTTGCACCGGATGCTCGTCTTGGGTGATGTGGAACAAATGCGCGGTCATTACCACGATTTGAGTCAGTGGTAATCTCATCGCTCGTTCATGCACGGCTTTCGGGAAGCGCACAAGAAGTGTCCAAAAAATCTTTGTTGCACTGGATGCTCACCTCAGGTGACGTGGAACAAGTGCGCCGGTCGTTACCACGATTGAGTCGGTGGTAATCTCGTCGCACGTTCGATGCACGACTTTCGGGAAGCGCACTAGAAGTGTGCAAAAAATATTTGTTGCACCGGATGCTCGCCTTAGGCGACGTGGAACAAGTGCGCGGTCGTTACCACGATTGGAGTCAGTGGTAATCTCGTTGCACGTTCGATGCACGGCTTTCGGGAAGCACACCAGAAGTGTGCAAAAAATTTTTGTTGCATCGGATGCTCGCCTTAGGTGACGTCGAACAAGTGCGCGGTCATTACCATGATTGGAGTTAGTGGTAATCTCATCACACGTTCGATGCACGGCTTTCGGGAAGCGCACTAGAGGTGTGCAAAAAAATTTTGTTGCACCGGATGCTCGTCTTCGGTGATGTGGAACAAGTGCGTGGTCCTTACCACGTTTGGAGTTAGTGGTAATCTCATCGCACGTTCGATGCCCAGCTTTCGGGAAGCGCACCTGAAGTGTCCAAAAAATTTTTGTTGCACCGGATGCTCGCCTTAGGTGACGTGGAATAAGTGCGCGGTCGTTACCATGATTGGAGTCCGTGGTAATCTCGTCGCACGTTCGATGACGGCTTTCGGGAAGCGCACCAGAAGTGTGCAAAAATTTTTTGTTGCACTAGACGGTCGCCTTAGGTGACACGGAACAAGTGCGCGGTCGTTACCACGATTCGAGTCGGTGGTAATCTCGTCGCACGTTCGATGCACAATTTTCGTGAAGCGCGAAGTGTGCAAAAAGTTTTATTGCCCCGGATGCTCTCTTTGGTGATGTGGAACAAGTGCGTGGTCCTTATCACGTTTGGAGCCGTGGTAATCTCGTCGCACGTTCGATGCACGGCTCCCGAGAAGCGCACCAGAAGTGTGCAAAAAATTTTTGTTGCACCAGATGCTCGCCTTAGGTGACGTGGAATAAGTGCGCGGTCGTTACCACGATTGGAGTCAGTGGTTATCTCGTCGCACGTTTGATGCATGGCTTTCGAGAAGCGCACCGAAGTGTGCAAAAATTTTTGTTGCACCGGATGCTCGTCTTTGGTGAAGTGGAACAAGTGCACGGTCGTTACCACGATTGGAGTCAGTGGTAATCTCGTCGCACGTTCGATGCACGGCTTTTGGGAAGCGAACAGAAGTGTCCAAAAATTTTAGTTGCACTTTGGATGCTCGCCTTAGGTGACGTGGAACAAGTGCGCCGGCCGTTACCACGATTGAGTCGGTCTTGGCGGTTTTTGGGAAGCGCACAGAAGTGTGCAAAAATTTTTGTTGCACCGGGTTGCTCGCCTTAGGTGACGTGGAACAAGTGCACGGTCGTTACCACGACCGGGCGGCGTGGTAATCTCGCCGCACGTTCGATGCACAACTTTCGGGAAGCGCACCAGAAGTGTGCAAAAATTTTTGTTGCACCGGATGCTCGTCTTTGGTGATCTGGAACAAGTGCGCCGGCCCTTACCACGTTTGGAGTTAGTGGTAATCTCGTCGCACATTCGATGCACGGCTTTTGGGAATCGCACTAGAAGTGTGCAAAAAATTTTGTTGCACCGGATGCTCGTCTTAGGTGACGTGGAACAAGTGCGCGGTCGTTACCACGATTGGAGTCAGTGGTAATCTCGTTGCACGTTCGATGCACGGCTTTCGGGAAGCGCACTAGAAGTGTGCAAAAATTTTTGTTGCACCGGTTGCTCGCCTTAGGTGACGTGGAACAAGCGCGCCGGTCGTTACCACGATTGGAGTCGGTGGTAATCTCGTTGCACGTTCGATGCACGGCTTTCGGAAGCGCACCGAAGTGTGCAAAAAAATTTTTGTTGCGCCGGATGCTCGTCTTAGGTGACGTGGAACAAGTGCGCGGTCGTTACCACGATTGGAGTTAGTGGTAATCTCATTGCACGTTCGATGCACGGCTTTCGGGAAGCGCACTAGAAGTGTGCAATAAAATTTTGTTGCACCGGATGCTCGTCTTCGGTGATGTGGAACAAGTGCGCGGTCCTTACCATATTTGGAGTTAGTGGTAATCTCATCGCACGTTCGATGCCCAGCTTTCGGGAAGCGCACCTGAAGTGTCCAAAAAATTTTTGTTGCACCGGATGCTCGCCTTAGGTGACGTGGAATAAGTGCGCGGTCGTTACCATGATTGGAGTCCGTGGTAATCTCGTCGCACGTTCGATGCACGGGTTTCGGGAAGCGCACCAGAAGTGTGCAAAAATTTTTTGTTGCACCAGACGGTCGCCTTAGGTGACATGGAACAAGTGCGCGGTCGTTACCATGATTGGAGTCAGGGGTAATCTCGTTGCACGTTCGATGCACGGCTTTCGAGAAGCACACCACAAGTGTGCAAAAAATTTTTGTTGCACCGGATGCTCGTCTTGGGTGATGTGGAACAAATGCGCCGGTCATTACCACGATTTGAGTCGTGGTAATCTCATCATTTCGTTCATGCACGCTTTTCGGGAAGCGCACAAGAAGTGTCCAAAAAATCTTTGTTGCACTGGATGCTCACCTCAGGTGACGTGGAACAAGTGCGTGGTCCTTACCACGTTTGGAGTTAGTGGTAATCTCATCGCACGCTCGATGCCCGGCTTTCGGGAAGCGCACCTGAAGTGTCAAAAAAATTTTTGTTGCACCGGATGCTCGCCTTAGGTGACGTGGAATAAGTGCGCCGGTCGTTACCATGATTGAGTCCGTGGTAATCTCGTCGCACGTTCGATGACGGCTTTTCGGAAGCGCACACCAGAAGTGTGCAAAAATTTTTTGTTGCACTAGACGGTCGCCTTAGGTGACACGGAACAAGTGCGCGGTCGTTACCACGATTCGAGTCAGTGGTAATCTCGTCGCACGTTCGATGCACAATTTTCAGGAAGCGCACCAGAAGTGTGCAAAAAAGTTTTATTGCCCCGGATGCTCTCTTTGGTGATGTGGAACAAGTGCGTGGTCCTTATCACGTTTGGAGCCAGTGGTAATCTCGTCGCACGTTCGATGCACGGCTTCCGAGAAGCGCACCAGAAGTGTGCAAAAAATTTTTGTTGCACCAGATGCTCGCCTTAGGTGACGTGGAATAAGTGCGCGGTCGTTACCACGATTGGAGTCAGTGGTTATCTCGTCGCACGTTTGATGCATGGCTTTTCGAGAAGCGCACCAGAAGTGTGCAAAAATTTTTGTTGCACCGGATGCTCGTCTTTGGTGAAGTGGAACAAGTGCACGGTCGTTACCACGATTGGAGTCGGTGGTAATCTCGTCGCACGCGTTCGATGCACGGCTTTTTGGGAAGCGAACCAGAAGTGTCCAAAAATTTTAGTTGCACCGGATGCTCGCCTTAGGTGACGTGGAACAAGTGCGCGGCCGTTACCACGATTGGAGTCGGGTCTCGCGCGGTTTTGGGAAGCGCACCAGAAGTGTGCAAAAAAATTTTTGTTGCACCGGTTGCTCGCCTTAGGTGACGTGGAACAAGTGCACGGTCGTTACCACGACCGGGCGTCGCTGGTAATCTCGTCGCACGTTCGATGCACAACTTTCGGGAAGCGCACCGAAGTGTGCAAAAAATTTTTGTTGCACCGGATGCTCGTCTTTGGTGATCTGGAACAAGTGCGCGGCCCTTACCACGTTTGGAGTTAGTGGTAATCTCGTCGCACATTCGATGCACGGCTTTTGGGAATCGCACTAGAAGTGTGCAAAAAAATTTTGTTGCACCGGATGCTCGTCTTAGGTGACGTGGAACAAGTGCGCGGTCGTTACCACGATTGGAGTCAGTGGTAATCTCGTTGCACGCTCGATGCACGGCTTTCGGGAAGCGCACTAGAAGTGTGCAAAAAATTTTTGTTGCACCGGTTGCTCGCCTTAGGTGACGTGGAACAAGTGCGCGGTCGTTACCACGATTGGAGTCGGTGGTAATCTCGTTGCACGTTCGATGCACGGCTTTCGGGAAGCGCACCAGAAGTGTGCAAAAAATTTTTGTTGCGCCGGATGCTCGTCTTAGGTGACGTGGAACAAGTGCGCGGTCGTTACCACGATTGGAGTTAGTGGTAATCTCATTGCACGTTCGATGCACGGCTTTCGGGAAGCGCACTAGAAGTGTGCAATAAAATTTTGTTGCACCGGATGCTCGTCTTCGGTGATGTGGAACAAGTGCGCGGTCCTTACCATATTTGGAGTTAGTGGTAATCTCATCGCACGTTCGATGCCCAGCTTTCGGAAGCGCACCTGAAGTGTCCAAAAATTTTTGTTGCACCGGATGCTCGCCTTTAGGTGACGTGGAATAAGTGCGCCGGTCGTTACCATGATTGGAGTCCGTGGTAATCTCGTCGCACGTTCGATGCACGGGTTTCGGGAAGCGCACCAGAAGTGTGCAAAAATTTTTTGTTGCACGGGCGACGGTCGCCTTAGGTGACATGGAACAAGTGCGCGGTCGTTACCATGATTGGAGTCAGGGGTAATCTCGTTGCACGTTCGATGCACGGCTTTCGAGAAGCACACCACAAGTGTGCAAAAAATTTTTGTTGCACCGGATGCTCGTCTTGGGTGATGTGGAACAAATGCGCGGTCATTACCACGATTTGAGTCAGTGGTAATCTCATCGCTCGTTCATGCACGGCTTTCGGGAAGCGCACAAGAAGTGTCCAAAAAATCTTTGTTGCACTGGATGCTCACCTCAGGTGACGTGGAACAAGTGCGCGGTCGTTACCACGATTGGAGTCAGTGGTAATCTCGTCGCACGTTCGATGCACGGCTTTCGGGAAGCGCACTAGAAGTGTGCAAAAAATATTTGTTGCACCGGATGCTCGCCTTAGGCGACGTGGAACAAGTGCGCGGTCGTTACCACGATTGGAGTCAGTGGTAATCTCGTTGCACGTTCGATGCACGGCTTTTCGGAAAGCACACCGAAGTGTGCAAAAATTTTTGTTGCATCGGATGCTCGCCTTAGGTGACGTCGAACAAGTGCGCCGGTCATTACCATGATTGAGTTAGTGGTAATCTCATCACACGTTCGATGCACGGCTTTCGGGAAGCGCACTAGAGGTGTGCAAAAAATTTTGTTGCACCGGATGCTCGTCTTCGGTGATGTGGAACAAGTGCGTGGTCCTTACCACGTTTGGAGTTAGTGGTAATCTCATCGCACGTTCGATGCCCAGCTTTCGGGAAGCGCACCTGAAGTGTCCAAAAAATTTTTGTTGCACCGGATGCTCGCCTTAGGTGACGTGGAATAAGTGCGCGGTCGTTACCATGATTGAGTCCGTGGTAATCTCGTCGCACGTTCGATGACGGCTTTTCGGGAAGCGCACAGAAGTGTGCAAAAATTTTTTGTTGCACTAGACGGTCGCCTTAGGTGACACGGAACAAGTGCGCGGTCGTTACCACGATTCGAGTCAGTGGTAATCTCGTCGCACGCTCGATGCACAATTTTCGTGAAGCGCACCGAAGTGTGCAAAAAGTTTTATTGCCCCGGATGCTCTCTTTGGTGATGTGGAACAAGTGCGTGGTCCTTATCACGTTTGGAGCCAGTGGTAATCTCGTCGCACGTTCGATGCACGGCTTCCGAGAAGCGCACCAGAAGTGTGCAAAAAATTTTTGTTGCACCAGATGCTCGCCTTAGGTGACGTGGAATAAGTGCGCGGTCGTTACCACGATTGGAGTCAGTGGTAATCTCGTCGCACGTTTGATGCATGGCTTTCGAGAAGCGCACCAGAAGTGTGCAAAAAATTTTTGTTGCACCGGATGCTCGTCTTTGGTGAAGTGGAACAAGTGCACGGTCGTTACCACGATTGGAGTCAGTGGTAATCTCGTCGCACGTTCGATGCACGGCTTTTGGGAAGCGAACCAGAAGTGTCCAAAAAATTTTAGTTGCACTGGATGCTCGCCTTTAGGTGACGTGGAACAAGCGCGCCGGCCGTTACCACGATTGAGTCGGGCGCGCGGTTTTTGGGAAGCGCACCGAAGTGTGCAAAAAAATTTTTGTTGCACCGGTTGCTCGCCTTAGGTGACGTGGAACAAGTGCACGGTCGTTACCACGACCGGGCGTCCGTGGTAATCTCGTCGCACGCTCGATGCACAACTTTCGGGGGAAGCGCACCAGAAGTGTGCAAAAAATTTTTGTTGCACCGGATGCTCGTCTTTGGTGATCCGGAACAAGCGCGCGCGGCCCTTACCACGTTTGGAGTTAGTGGTAATCTCGTCGCACATTCGATGCACGGCTTTTGGGAATCGCACTAGAAGTGTGCAAAAAAAATTTTGTTGCACCGGATGCTCGTCTTAGGTGACGTGGAACAAGTGCGCGCGGTCGTTACCACGATTGAGTCAGTGGTAATCTCGTTGCACGTTCGATGCACGGCTTTTCGGGAAGCGCACTAGAAGTGTGCAAAAATTTTTGTTGCACGGGTTGCTCGCCTTAGGTGACGTGGAACAAGCGCGCGGTCGTTACCACGATTGGAGTCAGTGGTAATCTCGTTGCACGCTCGATGCACGGCTTTCGGGAAGCGCACTTTAAGTGTGCAAAAAATTTTTGTTGCGCCGGATGCTCGTCTTAGGTGACGTGGAACAAGTGCGCGGTCGTTACCACGATTGAGTTAGTGGTAATCTCATTGCACGTTCGATGCACGGCTTTCGGGAAGCGCACTAGAAGTGTGCAATAAAAATTTTGTTGCACCGGATGCTCGTCTTCGGTGATGTGGAACAAGTGCGCGGTCCTTACCATATTTGGAGTTAGTGGTAATCTCATCGCACGCGTTCGATGCCCAGCTTTCGAAGCGCACTGAAGTGTCCAAAAATTTTTGTTGCACCGGATGCTCGCCTTAGGTGACGTGGAATAAGTGCGCGGGTCGTTACCATGATTGAGTCCGTGGTAATCTCGCCGCACGCTCGATGCACGGGTTTCGGGAAGCGCACCGAAGTGTGCAAAAATTTTTTGTTGCACCAGACGGTCGCCTTAGGTGACATGGAACAAGTGCGCGGTCGTTACCATGATTGGAGTCAGGGGTAATCTCGTTGCACGTTCGATGCACGGCTTTCGAGAAGCACACCACAAGTGTGCAAAAAATTTTTGTTGCACCGGATGCTCGTCTTGGGTGATGTGGAACAAATGCGCCGGTCATTACCACGATTTGAGTCAGTGGTAATCTCATCGCCGTTCATGCACGGCTTTCGGGGAAGCGCACAAGAAGTGTCCAAAAATCTTTGTTGCTTTGGATGTTCACCTCGGTGGCGTGGAACAAGTGCGCCGGTCGTTACCACGATTGGAGTCGATGGTAATCTCGTCGCACGCTCGATGCACGACTTTTCGGGAAGCGCACTAGAAGTGTGCAAAAAATATTTGTTGCACCGGATGCTCGCCTTTAGGCGACGTGGAACAAGTCGCGCGGTCATTACCACGATTGGAGTCGGTGGTAATCTCGTTGCACGTTCGATGCACGGCTTTCGGGAAGCACACCGTAAGTGTGCAAAAAATTTTTGTTGCATCGGATGCTCGCCTTTAGGTGACGTCGAACAAGTGCGCCGGTCATTACCATGATTGGAGTTAGTGGTAATCTCATCACACGTTCGATGCACGGCTTTCGGGAAGCGCACTAGAGGTGTGCAAAAAATTTTGTTGCACCGGATGCTCGTCTTCGGTGATGTGGAACAAGTGCGTGGTCCTTACCACGTTTGGAGTTAGTGGTAATCTCATCGCACGTTCGATGCCCAGCTTTTCGGGAAGCGCACTGAAGTGTCCAAAAATTTTTGTTGCACCGGATGCTCGCCTTAGGTGACGTGGAATAAGTGCGCCGGTCGTTACCATGATTGGAGTCCGTGGTAATCTCGTCGCACGTTCGATGACGGCTTTTCGGGAAGCGCACAGAAGTGTGCAAAAATTTTTGTTGCACTAGACGGTCGCCTTAGGTGACACGGAACAAGTGCGCGGTCGTTACCACGATTCGAGTCGGTGGTAATCTCGTCGCACGCTCGATGCACAATTTTCGGGAAGCGCACGAAGTGTGCAAAAAGTTTTATTGCCCCGGATGCTCTCTTTGGTGATGTGGAACAAGTGCGTGGTCCTTATCACGTTTGGAGCCAGTGGTAATCTCGCCGCACGCGTTCGATGCACGGCTTCCGAGAAGCGCACCAGTAAGTGTGCAAAAATTTTTGTTGCACCAGATGCTCGCCTTAGGTGACGTGGAATAAGTCGCGCCGGTCGTTACCACGATTGGAGTCAGTGGTAATCTCGTCGCACGCTTGATGCATGGCTTTTTCGAGAAGCGCACCGTAAGTGTGCAAAAAATTTTTGTTGCACCGGATGCTCGTCTTTGGTGAAGTGGAACAAGTGCACGGTCGTTACCACGATTGGAGTCAGTGGTAATCTCGTCGCACGCTCGATGCACGGCTTTTGGGAAGCGAACCAGAAGTGTCCAAAAAAATTTTAGTTGCTTTCGATGCTCGCCTTAGGTGACGTGGAACAAGTGCGCGGCCGTTACCACGATTGGAGTCGGGCGCGCGGTTTTTGGGAAGCGCACCAGGGGAAGTGTGCAAAAATTTTTGTTGCACCGGTTGCTCGCCTTAGGTGACGTGGAACAAGTGCACGGTCGTTACCACGACCGGGCGTCGGTGGTAATCTCGCCGCACGCTCGATGCACAACTTTCGGGAAGCGCACGAAGTGTGCAAAAATTTTTGTTGCAATCGATGCTCGTCTTTGGTGATTGGAACAAGTGCGCCGGCCCTTACCACGTTTGGAGTTAGTGGTAATCTCGTCGCACATTCGATGCACGGCTTTTTGGGAATCGCACTAGAAGTGTGCAAAAAAATTTTGTTGCACCGGATGCTCGTCTTAGGTGACGTGGAACAAGTGCGCCGGGTCGTTACCACGATTGGAGTCGGTGGTAATCTCGTTGCACGCTCGATGCACGGCTTTCGAAGCGCACTAGAAGTGTGCAAAAATTTTTGTTGCAACCGGTTGCTCGCCTTAGGTGACGTGGAACAAGTGCGCCGGTCGTTACCACGATTGGAGTCGGTGGTAATCTCGTTGCACGCTCGATGCACGGCTTTCGGGAAGCGCACCGTAAGTGTGCAAAAATTTTTTTGTTGCGCCGGATGCTCGTCTTAGGTGACGTGGAACAAGTGCGCGCGGTCGTTACCACGATTGGAGTTAGTGGTAATCTCATTGCACGTTCGATGCACGGCTTTCGGGAAGCGCACTAGAAGTGTGCAATAAAATTTTGTTGCACCGGATGCTCGTCTTCGGTGATGTGGAACAAGTGCGCGCGGTCCTTACCATATTTGGAGTTAGTGGTAATCTCATCGCACGTTCGATGCCCAGCTTTCGGGAAGCGCACTGAAGTGTCCAAAAATTTTTGTTGCACCGGATGCTCGCCTTAGGTGACGTGGAATAAGTGCGCGTGGTCGTTACCATGATTGAGTCCGTGGTAATCTCGTCGCACGTTCGATGCACGGGTTTCGGGAAGCGCACCAGAAGTGTGCAAAAATTTTTTGTTGCACCAGACGGTCGCCTTAGGTGACATGGAACAAGTGCGGTCGTTACCATGATTGGAGTCGGGGGTAATCTCGTTGCACGTTCGATGCACGGCTTGAGAAGCACACCACAAGTGTGCAAAAAATTTTTGTTGCACCGGATGCTCGTCTTGGGTGATGTGGAACAAATGCGCCGGGTCATTACCACGATTTGAGTCAGTGGTAATCTCATCGCTCGTTCATGCACGGCTTTCGGAAGCGCACAAGAAGTGTCCAAAAATCTTTGTTGCATCGGATGTTCACCTCGGTGACGTGGAACAAGTGCGCCGGTCGTTACCACGATTGGAGTCGGTGGTAATCTCGCCGCACGCTCGATGCACGGCTTTCGAAGCGCACTAGAAGTGTGCAAAAAATATTTGTTGCACCGGATGCTCGCCTTAGGCGACGTGGAACAAGTGCGCGCGGTCATTACCACGATTGGAGTCGGTGGTAATCTCGTTGCACGCTCGATGCACGGCTTGAAGCACACCGAAGTGTGCAAAAAATTTTTGTTGCATCGGATGCTCGCCTTAGGTGACGTCGAACAAGTGCGCGGTCATTACCATGATTGAGTTAGTGGTAATCTCATCACACGTTCGATGCACGGCTTTCGGGAAGCGCACTAGAGGTGTGCAAAAAAATTTTGTTGCACCGGATGCTCGTCTTCGGTGATGTGGAACAAGTGCGTGGTCCTTACCACGTTTGGAGTTAGTGGTAATCTCATCGCACGTTCGATGCCCAGCTTTCGGGAAGCGCACCTGAAGTGTCCAAAAATTTTTGTTGCACCGGATGCTCGCCTTAGGTGACGTGGAATAAGTGCGCGGTCGTTACCATGATTGGAGTCCGTGGTAATCTCGTCGCACGCTCGATGACGGCTTTCGGAAAGCGCACAGAAGTGTGCAAAAATTTTTGTTGCACTAGACGGTCGCCTTAGGTGACACGGAACAAGTGCGCCGGGTCGTTACCACGATTCGAGTCAGTGGTAATCTCGTCGCACGTTCGATGCACAATTTTCGTGAAGCGCACGAAGTGTGCAAAAAAGTTTTATTGCCCCGGATGCTCTCTTTGGTGATGTGGAACAAGTGCGTGGTCCTTATCACGTTTGGAGCCAGTGGTAATCTCGTCGCACGTTCGATGCACGGCTTCCGAGAAGCGCACCAGAAGTGTGCAAAAAATTTTTGTTGCACCAGATGCTCGCCTTAGGTGACGTGGAATAAGTGCGCGGTCGTTACCACGATTGGAGTCAGTGGTAATCTCGTCGCACGTTTGATGCATGGCTTTCGAGAAGCGCACCAGAAGTGTGCAAAAAATTTTTGTTGCACCGGATGCTCGTCTTTGGTGAAGTGGAACAAGTGCACGGTCGTTACCACGATTGGAGTCAGTGGTAATCTCGTCGCACGTTCGATGCACGGCTTTTGGGAAGCGAACCAGAAGTGTCCAAAAAATTTTAGTTGCACTGGATGCTCACCTTAGGTGACGTGGAACAAGTGCGCGGTCGTTACCACGATTGGAGTCAGCGGTAATCTCGTTGCACGTTCGATGCACGGCTTTCGGGAAGCGCACCAGAAGTGCGCAAAAAATTTTTTGTTGCACCGGATGCTCGTCTTGGGTGATGTGGAACAAATGCGCGTTCATTACCACGATTTGAGTCAGTGGTAATCTCATCGCTCGTTCATGCACGGCTTTCGGGAAGCGCACAAGAAGTGTCCAAAAAATCTTTGTTGCACTGGATGCTCACCTTAGGTGACGTGGAACCGTCTTGCGCCGGTCGTTACCACGATTGGAGTCAGTGGTAATCTCGTTGCACGTTCGATGCACGGCTTTCGGGAAGCGCACCAGAAGTGTGCAAAAAATTTTTTTGCACCGGTTGCTCGCCTTAGGTGACGTGGAATAAGTGCGCGGTCGTTACCACGATCGGAGTCAGTGGTAATCTCGTCGCACGTTCGATGCACGGCTTTCGGGAAGCGCACTAGAAGTGTGCAAAAAATATTTGTTGCACCGGATGCTCGCCTTAGGCGACGTGGAACAAGTGCGCGGTCGTTACCACGATTGGAGTCAGTGGTAATCTCGTTGCACGTTCGATGCACGGCTTTCGGGAAGCGCACCAGAAGTGTGCAAAAAATTTTTGTTGCATCGGATGCTCGCCTTAGGTGACGTCGAACAAGTGCGCGCGGGTCATTACCATGATTGGAGTTAGTGGTAATCTCATCACACGTTCGATGCACGGCTTTCGGGAAGCGCACTAGAGGTGTGCAAAAAAATTTTGTTGCACCGGATGCTCGTCTTCGGTGATGTGGAACAAGTGCGCGGTCCTTACCACGTTTGGAGTTAGTGGTAATCTCATCGCACGTTCGATGCCCAGCTTTCGGGAAGCGCACTGAAGTGTCCAAAAATTTTTGTTGCACCGGATGCTCGCATTAGGTGACGTGGAATAAGTGCGCCGGTCGTTACCATGATTGGAGTCCGTGGTAATCTCGTCGCACGTTCGATGACGGCTTTCGGGAAGCGCAAATGGAAGTGTGCAAAAATTTTTGTTGCACTAGACGGTCGCCTTAGGTGACACGGAACAAGTGCGTGGTCGTTACCACGATTCGAGTCAGTGGTAATCTCGTCGCACGTTCGATGCACAATTTTCGGGAAGCGCACCGAAGTGTGCAAAAAGTTTTATTGCCCCGGATGCTCTCTTTGGTGATGTGGAACAAGTGCGTGGTCCTTATCACGTTTGGAGAGATGGTAATCTCGTCGCACGTTCGATGCACGGCTTCCGAGAAGCGCACCAGAAGTGTGCAAAAATTTTTGTTGCACCGGATGCTCGCGCCTTAGGTGACGTGGAATAAGTGCGCCGGTCGTTACCACGATTGGAGTCAGTGGTATTCTCGTCGCACGTTTGATGCATGGCTTTTCGAGAAGCGCACCGAAGTGTGCAAAAATTTTTGTTGCACCGGATGCTCGTCTTTGGTGAAGTGGAACAAGTGCACGGTCGTTACCACGATTGGAGTTAGTGGTAATCTCGTCGCACGTTCGATGCACGGCTTTTGGGAAGCGAACCAGAAGTGTCCAAAAAATTTTAGTTGCACGGGATGCTCGCCTTAGGTGACGTGGAACAAGTGCGCCGGCCGTTACCACGATTGGAGTCGGGCGCGGTTTTTTGGGAAGCGCACCGAAGTGTGCAAAAAATTTTTGTTGCACCGGTTGCTCGCCTTAGGTGACGTGGAACAAGTGCACGGTCGTTACCACGACCGGGCGTCGATGGTAATCTCGTCGCACGTTCGATGCACAACTTTCGGGAAGCGCACCAGAAGTGTGCAAAAAATTTTTGTTGCCCCGGATGCTCGTCTTTGGGGATGTGGAACAAGTGCGCGGTCCTTACCATGTTTGGAGTTAGTGGTAATCTCATCGCACATTCGATGCACGGCTTTTGGGAAGCGCACTAGAAGTGTGCAAAAAAATTTTGTTGCATCGGATGCTCGTCTTAGGTGACATGGAACAAGTGCGTGGTCGTTACCATGATTGGAGTCAGTAGTAATCTCGTTGCACGTTCGATGCACGGCTTTCGGGAAGCGCACCAGAAGTGTGCAAAAGTTTTTTGTTGCACCGGATGCTCACCTTAGGTGACGTGGAACAAGTCTTGCGGTCGTTACCACGATTGGAATCAGTGGTAATCCCGTTGCATGTTCGATGCGGCTTTTCGGGAAGCGCCCTAGAAGTGCGCAAAAAATTTTGTTGCACTTTGGATGCTCGCCTTTGGGTGACGTGGAACCGGTCTTGCGCGGTCGTTATCACGATTGGAGTCGGTGGTAATCTCGTCACACGTTCGATGCACGGTTTCGGGAAGCGCACGAAGTGCAAAAAAAAATTTTATTGCACGGATGTGGAATAAGTGCGCGGTCGTTACCACGATTGGAGTCAGTGGTAATCGCATCGCACGTTCGATGCACGGCTTTCGGGAAGCGCAGCAGAAGTGTGCAAAAAGTTTTTGTTGCACCGGATGCTCGCCTTAGGTGACGTGGAACAAGTGCGCTGGTCGTTACCACGATTGGAGTCGAGTGGTAATCTCGTTGCACGTTCGATGCACGGACTTTCGGGGAAGCGCACTGAAGTGCGCAAAAAAATTTTGTTGCACCGGAAGCTCGCCTTAGGTGACGTGGAACCAGTGCGCGGTCGTTACCACGATTGGAGTCAGTGGTAATCTCGTCACACGTTCGATGCACGGTTTCCGGGAAGCGCACTAGAAGTGTGCAAAAAAATTTTGTTGCACCGGTTGCTCGCCTTAGGTGACGTGGAATAAGTGCGCGGTCGTTACCACGATCGGAGTCAGTGGTAATCTCGTCGCACGTTCGATGCACGGCTTTCAGGAAGCGCACCAGAAGTGTGCAAAAAATTTTTGTTGCATCGGATGCTCGCCTTAGGTGACGTCGAACAAGTGCGCGGTCATTACCATGATTGCAGTTAGTGGTAATCTCATCACACGTTCGACGCACGGCTTTCGGGAAGCGCACTAGAGGTGTGCAAAAAAATTTTGTTGCACCGGATGCTCGTCTTCGGTGATGTGGAACAAGTGCGCGGTCCTTACCACGTTTGGAGTTAGTGGTAATCTCATCGCACGTTCGATGCCCAGCTTTCGGGAAGCGCACCTGAAGTGTCCAAAAAATTTTTGTTGCACCGGATGCTCGCCTTAGGTGACGTGGAATAAGTGCGCGGTCGTTACCATGATTGGAGTCCGTGGTAATCTCGTCGCACGTTCGATGACGGCTTTCGGGAAGCGCACCAGAAGTGTGCAAAAATTTTTTGTTGCACTAGACGGTCGCCTTAGGTGACACGGAACAAGTGCGCGGTCGTTACCACGATTCGAGTCAGTGGTAATCTCGTCGCACGTTCGATGCACAATTTTCAGGAAGCGCACCAGAAGTGTGCAAAAAAGTTTTATTGCCCCGGATGCTCTCTTTGGTGATGTGGAACAAGTGCGTGGTCCTTATCACGTTTGGAGTCGATGGTAATCTCGTCGCGACGTTCGATGCACGGCTTCCCGAGAAGCGCACGCAGAAGTGTGCAAAAATTTTTGTTGCACGGATGCTCGCCTTAGGTGACGTGGAATAAGTCTTGCGGTCGTTACCACGATTGGAGTCGATGGTAATCTCGTCGCACGTTTGATGCATGGCTTTTCGAGAAGCGCACCGAAGTGTGCAAAAATTTTTGTTGCACCGGATGCTCGTCTTTGGTGAAGTGGAACAAGTGCACGGTCGTTACCACGATTGGAGTCGAGTGGTAATCTCGTCGCACGTTCGATGCACGGCTTTTTGGGAAGCGAACCGAAGTGTCCAAAAAATTTTAGATGCTTTGGATGCTCGCCTTAGGTGACGTGGAACAAGTGCGCGGCCGTTACCACGAATGGAGTCAGTGCGCGGTTTTTGGGAAGCGCACCAGAAGTGTGCAAAAAATTTTTGTTGCACCGGTTGCTCGCCTTAGGTGACGTGGAACAAGTGCACGGTCATTACCACGACTGGCGTCAGTGGTAATCTCGTCGCACGTTCGATGCACAACTTTCGGGAAGCGCACCAGAAGTGTGCAAAAAATTTTTGTTGCACCGGATGCTCGTCTTTGGGGATGTGGAACAAGTGCGCGGTCCTTACCATGTTTGGAGTTAGTGGTAATCTCATCGCACATTCGATGCACGGCTTTTGGGAAGCGCACTAGAAGTGTGCAAAAAAATTTTGTTGCATCGGATGCTCGTCTTAGGTGACATGGAACAAGTGCGTGGTCGTTACCATGATTGGAGTCAGTAGTAATCTCGTTGCACGTTCGATGCACGGCTTTCGGGAAGCGCACCAGAAGTGTGCAAAAAGTTTTTGTTGCACCGGATGCTCACCTTAGGTGACGTGGAACAAGTGCGCGGTCGTTACCACGATTGGAGTCAGTGGTAATCCCGTTGCATGTTCGATGCACGGCTTTCGGGAAGCGCACTAGAAGTGCGCAAAAAAATTTTGTTGCACTGGATGCTCGCCTTGGGTGACGTGGAACCAGTGCGCGGTCGTTATCACGATTGGAGTCAGTGGTAATCTCGTCACACGTTCGATGCACGGTTTCCGGGAAGCACACCAGAAGTGTGCAAAAAATTTTGTTGCACCGGATGCTCGCCTTAGGTGACGTGGAACAAGTCTTGGCGGTCATTACCATGATTGGAGTTAGTGGTAATCTCATCACACGTTCGATGCACGGCTTTCGGGAAGCGCACTAGAAGTGTGCAAAAAAAATTTTGTTGCACCGGATGCTCGTCTTCGGTGATGTGGAACAAGTGCGCGGTCCTTACCACGTTTGGAGTTAGTGGTAATCTCATCGCTCGTTCGATGCCCAGCTTTCGGGAAGCGCACCTGAAGTGCCCAAAAATTTTTGTTGCACCGGATGCTCGCCTTAGGTGACGTGGAATAAGTGCGCCGGTCGTCACCATGATTGGAGTCCGTGGTAATCTCGTCGCACGTTCGATGCACGGCTTTCAGGAAGCGCACCAGAAATGTGCAAAATTTTTTTGTTGCACCAGACAGTCGCCTTAGGTGACATGGAACAAGTGCGCGGTCGTTACCATGATTGGAGTCGGTGGTAATCTCGTTGCACGTTCGACGCACGGCTTTCGAGAAGCACACCACAAGTGTGCAAAAAATTTTTGTTGCACCGGATGCTCGTCTTCGGTGATGTGGAACAAATGCGTGGTCATTACCACGATTTGAGTCAGTGGTAATCTCATCGCACGTTCATGCACGGCTTTCGGGAAGCGCACTAGAAGTGTCCAAAAAATCTTTGTTGCACTGGATGCTCACCTTAGGTGACGTGAAACAAGTGCGCGGTCGTTACCACGATTGGAGTCAGTGGTAATCTCGTCACACGTTCGATGCACGGTTTCCGGGAAGCACACTAGAAGTGTGCAAAAAAATTTTGTTGCACCGGATGCTCGCCTTAGGTGACGTGGAATAAGTGCGCGGTCGTTGCCACTATCGGAGTCAGTGGTAATCTCGTCGCACGTTCGATGCACGGCTTTCGGGAAGCGCACTAGAAGTGTGCAAAAAATTTTTGTTGCACCGGATGCTCGCCTTAGGCGACGTGGAACAAGTGCACGGTCGTTACCACGATTGGAGTCAGTGGTAATCTCATCGCACGTTCGATGCACGGCTTTCGGGAAGCGCACCAGATGTGTGCAAAAAATTTTTGTTGCACCGGATGCTCGCCTTAGGCGACGTGGAACAAGTGCACGGTCGTTACCACGATTGTAGTCGTGGTAATCTCATCGCACGTTCGATGCACGGCTTTCGGGAAGCGCACGAAGTGTGCAAAAAGTTTTTGTTGCACCGGATGCGCGCCTTAGGTGGCGTGGAACAAGTGCGTGGTCATTACCATGATTGGAGTTAGTGGTAATCTCATCACACGTTCGATGCACGGCTTTCGGGAAGCGCACTAGAAGTGTGCAAAAAAATTTTGTTGCACCGGATGCTCGTCTTCGGTGATGTGGAACAAGTGCGCGGTCGTTACCACGATTGGAGTCAGTGGTAATCTCGTCGCACGTTCGATGCATGGCTTTCGAGAAGCGCATCAGAAGTGTGCAAAAAGTTTTTGTTGCACCGGATGCTCGCCTTAGGTGACGTGGAACAAGTGCACGGTCGTTACCACGATTGGAGTCAGTGGTAATCTCATCGCACGTTCGATGCACGGCTTTCGGGAAGCGCACCAGAAGTGTGCAAAAAGTTTTTGTTGCACCGGATGCGCGCCTTAGGTGACGTGGAACAAGTGCGTGGTCATTACCATGATTGGAGTTAGTGGTAATCTCATCGCACGTTCGATGCCCAGCTTTCGGGAAGCACACCTGAAGTGTCCAAAAAATTTTTGTTGCACCGGATGCTCGCCTTAGGTGACGTGGAATAAGTGCGCGGTCGTTACCATGATTGGTGTCCGTGGTAATCTCGTCACACGTTCGATGACGGCTTTCGGGAAGCGCACCAGAAGTGTGCAAAAATTTTTTGTTGCACTAGACGGTCGCCTTAGGTGACACGGAACAAGTGCGCGGTCGTTACCACGATTCGTGTCAGTGGTAATCTCGTCGCACGTTCGATGCACAATTTTCAGGAAGCGCACCAGAAGTGTGCAAAAAAGTTTTATTGCCCCGGATGCTCTCTTTGGTGATGTGGAACAAGTGCGCGGTCCTTATCACGTTTGGAGTCAGTGGTAATCTCGTCGCACGTTCGATGCACGGCTTCCGAGAAGCGCACCAGAAGTGTGCAAAAAATTTTTGTTGCACCAGATGCTCGCCTTAGGTGACGTGGAATAAGTGCGCGGTCGTTACCACGATTGGAGTCAGTGGTAATCTCGTCGCACGTTCGATGCATGGCTTTCGAGAAGCGCACCAGAAGTATGCAAAAAATTTTTATTGCACCAGATGCTCGTCTTCGGTGAAGTGGAACAACTGCACGGTCGTTACCATGATTGGAGTCAGTGGTAATCTCGTCGCACGTTCGATGCACGGCTTTTGGGAAGCGAACCAGAAGTGTCCAAAAAATTTTTGTTGCACTGGATGCTCGCCTTAGGTGACGTGGAACAAGTGCGCGGTCGTTACCACGATTTGAGTCAGTGCGCGGTTTTTGGGAAGCGCACCAAAAGTGTGCAAAAAATTTTTGTTGCACCGGTTGCTCGCCTTAGGTGACGTGGAACAAGTGCACGGTCGTTACCACGACTGGCGTCAGTGGTAATCTCGTCGCACGTTCGATGCACAACTTTCGGGAAGCGCACCAGAAGTGTGCAAAAAATTTTTGTTGCACCGGATGCTCGTTTTTGGTGATGTGGAACAAGTGCGCGGTCCTTACCACGTTTGGACTTAGTGGTAATCTCATCGCACATTCGATGCACGGCTTTTGGGAAGCGCACTAGAAGTGTGCAAAAAAATTTTGTTGCATCGGATGCTCGTCTTAGGTGACATGGAACAAGTGCGTGGTCGTTACCATGATTGGAGTCGTAGTAATCTCGTTGCACGTTCGATGCGGCTTTCGGGAAGCGCACCAGAAGTGTGCAAAAAGTTTTTTGTTGCACCGGATGCTCACCTTAGGTGACGTGGAACAAGTCTTGTGGGTCGTCACCACGATTGGAGTCGGGTGGTAATCTCGTCGCACGTTCGATGCACGGCTTTCGGGAAGCGCACGAAGTGTGCAAAAAGTTTTGTTACACCGGATGCTCGCCTTAGGTGACGTGGAACAAGTGCGCGGTCGTTACCACGATTGGAGTCAGTGCACGGTTTTCGGGAAGTGCACCAGAAGTGTACAAAAAATTTTTGTTGCACCGGTTGCTCGCCTTAGGTGACGTGGAACAAGTGCACGGTCGTTACCACGACCGGGCGTCGATGGTAATCTCGTCGCACATTCGATGCACAACTTTCGAGAAGCGCACCAGAAGTGTGCAAAAAATTTTTGTTGCACCGGATGCTCGTCTTTGGTGATGTGGAACAAGTGCGTGGTCCTTACCACGTTTGGGAGTTAGTGGTAATCTCATCGCACATTCGATGCACAGCTTTTGGGAAGCGCACTAGAAGTGTGCAAAAAAATTTTGTTGCATCGGATGCTCGCCTTAGGTGACATGGAACAAGTACGTGGTCGTTACCATGATTGGAGTCAGTAGTAATCTCGTTGCACGTTCGATGCACGGCTTTCGGGAAGCGCACCAGAAGTGTGCAAAAAGTTTTTGTTGCACCGGATGCTCGCCTTAGGTGACCTGGAATAAGTGCGCGGTCGTTACCACGATTGGAGTCAGTGGTAATCTCGTCGCACATTCGATGCACGGCTTTCGGGAAGCGCACTAGAAGTGTGCAAAAATTTTTTGTTGCACCGGATGCTCGCCTTAGGCGACGTGGAACAAGTGCTCGGTCGTTACCACGATTGGAGTCAGTGGTAATCTCATCGCACGTTCGATGCACGGCTTTCGGGAAGCACACCAGATGTGTGCAAAAAATTTTTATTGCACCGGATGCTCGCCTTAGGCAACGTGGAACAAGTGCACGGTCGTTACCACGATTGGAGTCAGTTGTAATCTCATCGCGCGTCCGATGCACGGCTTTCGGGAAGCGCACCAGAAGTGTGCAAAAAGTTTTTGTTGCACCGGATGCTCGCCTTAGGTGACGTGGAACAAGTGCGCGGTCGTTACTATGATTGGAGTTAGTGGTAATCTCATCCCACGTTCGATGCACGGCTTTCGGGAAGCGCACCAGAAGTGTGCAAAATTTTTTTGTTGCACTAGACGGTCGCCTTAGGTGACATGGAACAAGTGCGCGGTCGTTACCACGATTCGAGTCAGTGGTAATCTCGTCGCACGTTCGATGCACAATTTTCAGGAAGCGCACCAGAAGCATGCAAAAAAATTTTATTGCCCCGGATGCTCGTCTTTGGTGATGTGGAACAAGTGCGCGGTCCTTATCACGTTTGAGTCGGTGGTAATCTCGTCGCACGTTCAATGCGGCTTCGAGAAGCGCACCGAAGTGTGCAAAAATTTTTGTTGCACAGATGCCCGCCTTAGGTGACGTGGAACAAGCGCGCGGTCGTTACCACGATTGGAGTCAGTGGTAATCTCATCGCACGTTCGATGGACGGCTTTCGGGAAGCGCACCAGAAGTGTGCAAAAATTTTTTGTTGCACCGGATGCTCGCCTTAGGTGACGTGGAACAAGTGCGCGGTCGTTACCACGATTGGAGTCAGTGGTAACCTCGTCGCACGTTCGATGCACAGCTTTTGGGAAGCGCACCAGAAGTGTGCAAAAAATTTTTGTTGCACCAGATGCTCGCCTTAGGTGACGTGGAACAAGTGCGCGGTCGTTACCACGATTGGAGTCAGTGGTAATCTTGTCGCACGTTCGATGCACGGCTTTCGAGAAGCGCACCAGAAGTCTGCAAAAAATTTTTGTTGCACCGGATGCTTGTCTTCGGTGATGTGGGACAAGTGCACGGTCATTACCATAATTGGAGTCAGTGGTAATCTCGTCGCACGTTCGATGCACGGCTTTCGGGAAGCGCACCAGAAGTGTCCAAAAAATTTTCGTTGCACTGGATGCTCGCCTTAGGTGACGTGGAACAAATGCGCGGTCGTTACCACGATTGGAGTCAGTGGTAATCTCATCGCATGTTCGATGCACGGTTTGCGAGAAGCGCACAGAAGTGTGCAAAAAATTTTTGTTGCACCGGATGCTCGTCTTTGGTGATGTGGAACAAGTGCGCAGTCCTTATCACGTTTGGACTTAGTGGTAATCTCATCGCACATTCGATGCACGGCTTCTGAGAAGCGCACCAGAAGTGTGCAACAAATTTTTGTTGCACCGGATGCTCACCTTAGGTGGCATGGAATAAGTGTGTGGTCGTTACTATGATTGGAGTCAGTAGTAATCTCGTTGCACATTCGATGCATGGCTTTTCGCTGGCGCGGAGAAGTGTGCAAAAAAATTTTGTTGCACCGAATGCTCGCCTTTAGGTGGCGTGGAACAAGTGCGCAGTCATTACCATGATTGAGTCGGTGGTAATCTCATCGCATGTTCGATGCACGGCTTTTGGGGCGCACCGAAGTGTGTGCAAAAACTTTTGTTGCACCGGATGCTCGTCTTCGGTGATGTGGAACAAGTGCGCGGTCCTTACCACGTTTGGAGTCAGTGGGAATCTCATCACAGGTTCGATGCCCGTCTTTCGGGAATCGCACCAGAAGTGTCCAAAAAAATTTTGTTGCACCGGATGCTCGCCTTAGGTGACGTGGAATAAGTGCGCGGTCGTTACCACGATTGGAGTCAGTGGTAATCTCATCGCACGTTCGATGGACGGCTTTCGGGAAGCGCACCAGAAGTGTGCAAAAAATTTTTGTTGCACCAGATGCTCGCCTTAGGTGACGTGGAACAAGTGCGCGGTCGTTACCACGATTGGAGTCAGTGGTAATCTCGTCGCACGTTCGATGCACGGCTTTCGAGGAGCGCACCACAAGTCTGCAAAAAAATTTTGTTGCACCGGATGCTCGTCTTCGGTGATGTGGAACAAGTGCACGGTCGTTACCACGATTGGAGTCAGTGGTAATCTCGTCGCACGTTCGATGCACGACTTTCAGGAAGCACACCAGAAGTGTCTAAAAATTTTTTGTTGCACTGGATGCTCGCCTTAGGTGATGTGGAACAAGTGCGCGGTCATTACCACGATTGGAGTCAGTGGTAATCTCGTCGCACGTTCGATGCATGGTTTTCGGAAAGCGCACCAGAAGTGTGTAAAAAATTTCTGTTGCACCGGTTGCTCGCCTTAGGTGACATGGAACAAGTGCGTGGTCGTTACCATGATTGGAGTCAGTGGTAATGTCGTCGCACGTTCGATGCATGGTTTTCGGAAAGCGCACCAGAAGTGTGTAAAAAATTTCTGTTGCACCGGTTGCTCGCTTTAGGTGACGTGGAACAAGTGCGCGGTCGTCACCACGATTGGAGTCAGTGGTAATCTCGTTGCACGTTCGATGCACGGCTTTCGGGAAGCGCACCAGAAGTGTGCAAAAAATTTTTGTTGCACCGGTTGCTCGCCTTAGGTGACGTGGAACAAGTGCGCGGTCGTTACCACGACTGGAGTCAGTGGTAATCTCGTCGCACGTTCGATGCACGGCTTTTGGGAAGCGAACCAGAAGTGTCCAAAAAATTTTTGTTGCACTGGATGCTCGCCTTAGGTGACGTGGAACAAGTGCGCGGTCGTTACCACGATTGGAGTCAGTGCGCGGTTTTTGGGAAGCGCACTCAGAAGTGTGCAAAAATTTTTGTTGCACCGTCGCTCGCCGCCTTAGGTGACGTGGAAAAAAGTGCACGGTCGTTACCACGACCGGGCGTCGATGGTAATCTCGTCGCACGTTCGATGCACGGCTTTTGGGAAGCGAACCCGAAGTGTCCAAAAATTTTTGTTGCTTTGGATGCTCGCCTTAGGTGACGTGGAACAAGTCTGCGTGGTCGTTACCACGATTGGAGTCATCGGCGCGGTTTTTGGGAAGCGCACAGAAGTGTGCAAAAAATTTTTGTTGCACCGGATGCTCGTCTTTGGTGATGTGGAACAAGTGCGCGGTCCTTACCACGTTTGGAGTTAGTGGTAATCTCATCGCACATTCAATGCACGACTTTTGTGAAGCGCACTAGAAGTGTGCAAAAAAATTTTGTTGCATCGGATGCTCGTCTTAGGTGACATGGAACAAGTGCGTGGTCGTCACCATGATTGGAGTCAGTAGTAATCTCGTTGCACGTTCGATGCACGCCTTTCGGGAAGCGCACCAGAAGTGTGCAAAAAGTTTTTGTTGCACCGGATGCTCACCTTAGGTGACGTGGAACAAGTGCGCGGTCGTCACCACGATTGGAGTCATTGGTAATCTCGTCGCACGTTCGATGCACGGCTTTCGGGAAGCGCACCAGAAGTGTGCAAAAAGTTTTTGTTACACCGGATGCTCGCCTTAGGTGACGTGGAACGAGTGCGCGGTCGTTACCACGATTGGAGTCAGTGCACGGTTTTCGGGAAGCGCACCAGAAGTGTGCAAAAAATTTTTGTTGCACCGGTTGCTCGCCTTAGGTGACGTGGAACAAGTGCACGGTCGTTACCACGACTGGCGTCAGTGGTTATCTCGTCGCACATTCGATGCACAGCTTTCGGGAAGCGCACCAGAAGTGTGCAAAAAATTTTTGTTGCACCAGTTGCTCGCCTTAGGTGACGTGGAACAAGTGCACGGTCGTTACCACGACTGGCGTCAGTGGTAATCTCGTCGCACATTTGATGCACAACTTTCGGGAAGCGCACCAGAAGTGTGCAAAAAATTTTTGTTGCACCGGATGCTCGTCTTTGGTGATGTGGAACAAGTGCGTGGTCCTTACCACGTTTGGGAGTTAGTGGTAATCTCATCGCACATTCGATGCACGGCTTTTGGGAAGCGCACTAGAAGTGTGCAAAAAAATTTTGTTGCATCGGATGCTCGCCTTAGGTGACATGGAACAAGTACGTGGTCGTTACCATGATTGGAGTCAGTAGTAATCTCGTTGCACGTTCGATGCACGGCTTTCGGGAAGCGCACGAAGTGTGCAAAAATTTTTTTTGCACCGGATGCTCGCCTTTAGGTGACGTGGAACAAGTGCGCTGGTCGTTACCACGATTGGAGTCAGTGGTAATCTCGTCGCACGTTCGATGCACTTTCGGGGAAGCACACCCAGAAGTGTGCAAAAATTTTTGTTGCACCGGATGCTCGCCTTAGGTGACGTGGAACAAGTGCGCCGGTCGTTACCACGATTGAGTCGAGTGGTAATCTCGTCGCACGTTCGATGCACGGCTTTCGAGGAGCGCACCACAAGTCTGAAAAAAAATTTTGTTGCACCGGATGCTCGTCTTCGGTGATGTGGAACAAGTGCACGGTCGTTACCACGATTGGAGTCAGTGGTAATCTCGTCGCACGTTCGATGCACGACTTTCAGGAAGCGCACCAGAAGTGTGCAAAAAGTTTTTGTTGCACCAGATGCTCGCCTTAGGTGATGTGGAACAAGTGCGCGGTCGTTACCACGATTGGAGTCAGTGGTAATCTCGTCGCACGTTCGATGCATGGTTTTCGGAAAGCGCACCAGAAGTGTGTAAAAAATTTCTGTTGCACCGGTTGCTCGCCTTAGGTGACATGGAACAAGTGCGTGGTCGTTACCATGATTGGAGTCAGTGGTAATGTCGTCGCACGTTCGATGCATGGTTTTTCGGAAAGCGCACCGAAGTGTGTAAAAATTTCTGTTGCACCGGTTGCTCGCTTTTAGGTGACGTGGAACAAGTGCGCCGGTCGTCACCACGATTGGAGTCGGTGGTAATCTCGTTGCACGTTCGATGCACGGCTTTCGGGAAGCGCACAGAAGTGTGCAAAAAATTTTTGTTGCACCGGTTGCTCGCCTTAGGTCACGTGGAACAAGTGCAAGGCCGTTACCACGATCGAGTCGGTGGTAATCTCGTCGCACGCTCGATGCATGGCTTTTGGGAAGCGAACCGAAGTGTCCAAAAATTTTTGTTGCACCGGATGCTCGCCTTAGGTGACGTGGAACAAGTGCGCGGGTCGTTACCACGATTGGAGTCGGGCGGCGCGGTTTTTGGGAAAAATTTTGTTGCACCGGTTGCTCGCCTTAGGTGACGTGGAAAAAGTGCACGGTCGTTACCACGACGGGCGTCGATGGTAATCTCGTCGCACGCTCGATGCACAACTTTCGGGAAGCGCACCGTAAGTGTGCAAAAATTTTTGTTGCACCGGATGCTCGTCTTTGGTGATGTGGAACAAGTGCGTGGTCCTTACCACGTTTGGGAGTTAGTGGTAATCTCATCGCGCATTCGATGCACGGCTTTTGGGAAGCGCACTAGAAGTGTGCAAAAAAATTTTGTTGCATCGGATGCTCGCCTTTAGGTGACATGGAACAAGTACGTGGTCGTTACCATGATTGAGTCGTAGTAATCTCGTTGCACGTTCGATGCACGGCTTTCGGAAGCGCACCGAAGTGTGCAAAAGTTTTTGTTGCACCGGATGCTCGCCTTAGGTGACCTGGAATAAGTGCGCCGGTCGTTACCACGATTGAGTCGATGGTAATCTCGTCGCATTCGATGCACGGCTTTTCGGGAAGCGCACTAGAAGTGTGCAAAAATTTTTTTGTTGCACCGGATGCTCGCCTTAGGCGACGTGGAACAAGTGCACGGTCGTTACCGCGATTGGAGTCAGTGGTAATCTCATCGCACGTTCGATGCACGGCTTTCGGGGAAGCACACCGGATGTGTGCAAAAATTTTTGTTGCACGGATGCTCGCCTTTAGGCAACGTGGAACAAGTGCACGGTCGTTACCACGATTGAGTCAGTTGTAATCTCATCGCACGTCCGATGCACGGCTTTCGGGAAGCGCACCGAAGTGTGCAAAAGTTTTTGTTGCAATCGGATGCTCGCCTTTAGGTGACGTGGAACAAGCGCGCGGTCGTTACTATCATTGGAGTTAGTGGTAATCTCATCCCACGTTCGATGCACGGCTTTCGGGAAGCGCACCAGAAGTGTGCAAAAATTTTTTGCTGCACTAGACGGTCGCCTTAGGTGACATGGAACAAGTGCGCGGTCGTTACCACGATTCGAGTCAGTGGTAATCTCGTCGCACGTTTGATGCACAATTTTCAGGAAGCGCACCAGAAGTGTGCAAAAAAGTTTTATTGCCCCGGATGCTCGTCTTTGGTGATGTGGAACAAGTGCGCGGTCCTTATCACGTTTGGAGTCAGTGGTAATCTCGTCGCACGTTCGATGCACGGCTTCCGAGAAGCGCACCAGAAGTGTGCAAAAATTTTTGTTGCACCAGATGCTCGCCTTAGGTGACGTGGAACAAGTGCGCCGGTCGTTACCATGATTGGAGTCGGTGGTAATCTCGTCGCACGTTCGGTGCACGGCTTTTCGAGAAGCGCACGTAAGTGTGCAAAAATTTTTGTTGCACCGGATGCTTGTCTTCGGTGATGTGGAACAAGTGCACGGTCATTACCATGATTGGAGTCAGTGGTAATCTCGTCGCACGTTCGATGCACGGCTTTCGGGAAGCGCACCAGAAGTGTCCAAAAAATTTTCGTTGCACTGGATGCTCGCCTTAGGTGACGTGGAACAAATGCGCGGGTCGTGACCACGATTGGAGTCGAGTGGTAATCTCATCGCATGTTCGATGCACGGTTTTGCGAAGCGCACCAGAAGTGTGCAAAAATTTTTTGTTGCACCGATGCTCGTCTTTGGTGATGTGAAACAAGTGCGCAGTCCTTATCACGTTTGGACTTAGTGGTAATCTCATCGCACATTCGATGCACGGCATCTGAGAAGCGCATCCGAAGTGTGCAACAAATTTTTGTTGCACTTGGGGACGCCACCTTAGGTGGCATGGAATAAGTGTGTGGCCGTTACTATGATTGGAGTCAGTAGTAATCTCGTTGCACATTCGATGCATGGCTTTCGCGAAGCGCACCAGAAGTGTGCAAAAAAATTTTGTTGCACCGAATGCTCGCCTTAGGTGGCGTGGAACAAGTGCGCAGTCATTACCATGATTGGAGTCAGTGGTAATCTCATCCCACGTTCGATGCACGGCTTTCGGGAAGCGCACCAGAAGTGTGCAAAAATTTTTTGCTGCACTAGACGGTCGCCTTAGGTGACATGGAACAAGTGCGCGGTCGTTACCACGATTCGAGTCAGTGGTAATCTCGTCGCACGTTTGATGCACAATTTTCAGGAAGCGCACCAAAAGTGTGCAAAAAAGTTTTATTGCCCCGGATGCTCGTCTTTGGTGATGTGGAACAAGTGCGCGGTCCTTATCACGTTTGGAGTCAGTGGTAATCTCGTCGCACGTTCGATGCACGGCTTCCGAGAAGCGCACCAGAAGTGTGCAAAAAATTTTTGTTGCACGAGATGCTCGCCTTAGGTGACGTGGAACAAGTGCGCGGTCGTTACCATGATTGGAGTCAGTGGTAATCTCGTCGCACGTTCGGTGCACGGCTTTCGAGAAGCGCACCAGAAGTGTGCAAAAAATTTTTGTTGCACCGGATGCTTGTCTTCGGTGATGTGGAACAAGTGCACGGTCATTACCATGATTGGAGTCAGTGGTAATCTCGTCGCACGTTCGATGCACGGCTTTCGGGAAGCGCACCGAAGTGTCCAAAAATTTTCGTTGTAATCGATGCTCGCCTTAGGTGACGTGGAACAAATGCGCCGGTCGTGACCACGATTGGAGTCAGTGGTAATCTCATCGCATGTTCGATGCACGGTTTGCGAGAAGCGCACCAGAAGTGTGCAAAAAATTTTTGTTGCACCGGATGCTCGTCTTTGGTGATGTGAAACAAGTGCGCAGTCCTTATCACGTTTGGACTTAGTGGTAATCTCATCGCACATTCGATGCACGGCTTCTGAGAAGCGCACCCGAAGTGTGCAACAAATTTTTGTTGCACCGGACGCTCACCTTAGGTGGCATGGAATAAGTGTGTGGCCGTTACTATGATTGGAGTCAGTAGTAATCTCGTTGCACATTCGATGCATGGCTTTCGCGAAGCGCACCAGAAGTGTGCAAAAAAATTTTGTTGCACCGAATGCTCGCCTTAGGTGGCGTGGAACAAGTGCGCAGTCATTACCATGATTGGAGTCAGTGGTAATCTCATCGCATGTTTGATGCACGGCTTTTGGGGACGCTGCACAGAAGTGTGCAAAAAACTTTTGTTGCACCGGATGCTCGTCTTCAGTGATGTGGAACAAGTGCGCGGTCCTTACCACGTTTGGAGTTTCTGGTAATCTCATCACAGGTTCGATGCCCCGGCGGGAATCGCACCGAAGTGTCCAAAAAATTTTGTTGCCCCGGATGCTCGCCTTAGGTGACGTGGAATAAGTGCTTGGGTCGTGACCACAATTGGAGTCGGTGGTAATCTCATCGCACGTTCGATGGGCGGCTTTCGGAAGCGCACAGAAGTGTGCAAAAATTTTTTGTTGCACCGGATGCTCGCCTTTAGGTGACGTGGAACGCGCGCGGTCGTTACCACGATTGGTGTCGGTGGTAATCTCGTCGCACGTTCGATGCACAGCTTTTGGGAAGCGCAAATGAAGTGTGCAAAAAATTTTTGTTGCACCAGATGCTCGCCTTAGGTGACGTGGAACAAGTGCGCTTGGTCGTTACCACGATTGAGTCGGGTGGTAATCTCGCCGCACGCTCGATGCACGGCTTTCGAGGAGCGCACCACAAGTCTGCAAAAAATTTTGTTGCACCGGATGCTCGTCTTCGGTGATGTGGAACAAGTGCACGGTCGTTACCACGATTGGAGTCAGTGGTAATCTCGTCGCACGTTCGATACACGACTTTCAGGAAGCACACCAGAAGTGTCTAAAAATTTTTTGTTGCACTGGATGCTCGCCTTAGGTGATGTGGAACAAGTGCGCGGTCGTTACCACGATTGGAGTCAGTGGTAATCTCGTCGCACGTTCGATGCATGGTTTTCAGAAAGCGCACCAGAAGTGTGTAAAAAATTTCTGTTGCACCGGTTGCTCGCCTTAGGTGACATGGAACAAGTGCGTGGTCGTTACCATGATTGGAGTCAGTGGTAATGTCGTCGCACGTTCGATGCATGGTTTTCGGAAAGCGCACCAGAAGTGTGTAAAAATTTCTGTTGCACCGTTGTTGCTCGCTTTAGGTGACGTGGAACAAGTGCGCCGGTCGTTCCCACGATTGGAGTCGGGTGGTAATCTCGTTGCACGCTCGATGCACGGCTTTCGAAGCGCACTGTAAGTGTGCAAAAATTTTTGTTGCACCGGGTTGCTCGCCTTTAGGTGACGTGGAACAAGTCTTGGTCGGTCGTTACGACCGGAGTCGATGGTAATCTCGCCGCACGCTCGATGCACGGCTTTTGGGAAGCGAACCGAAGTGTCCAAAAAATTTCTGTTGCACCGGTTGCTCGCTTTAGGTGACGTGGAACAAGTGCGCGGTCGTTACCACGATTGGAGTCAGTGGTAATCTCGTTGGACGTTCGATGCACGGCTATCGGGAAGCGCACCAGAAGTGTGCAAAAAATTTTTGTTGCACCGGTTGCTCGCCTTAGGTGACGTGGAACAAGTGCGCGGTCGTTACCACGACTGGAGTCAGTGGTAATCTCGTCGCACGTTCGATGCACGGCTTTTGGGAAGCGAACCAGAAGTGTCCAAAAAATTTTTGTTGCACCGGTTGCTCGCCTTAGGTGACGTGGAACAAGTGCACGGTCGTTACCACGACCGGGCGCCGATGGTAATCTCGTCACACGCTCGATGCACAACTTTAGGGGAAGCGCACCGAAGTGTGCAAAAATTTTTTTGTTGCACCGGATGCTCGTCTTTGGTGATGTGGAACAAGTGCGCGGTCCTTACCACGTTTGGAGTCACGATTGGAGTCAGTGGTAATCTCGTCGCACGTTCGATGCATGGTTTTCGGGAAGTGCACCAGAAGTGTGCAAAAAATTTCTGTTGCACCGGTTGCTCGCCTTAGGTGACATGGAACAAGTGCGTGGTCGTTACCATGATTGGAGTCAGTGGTAATGTCGTTGCACGTTCGATGCACGGCTCTCGGGAAGCACACCAGAAGTGTGCAAAAAGTTGTTGTTGCACCGGATGGTCGCTTTAGGTGACGTGGAATAAGTGCGCGGTCGTTACCACGATAGGAGTCAGTGGTAATCTCGTTGCACGTTCGATGCACGGCTTTCGGGAATCGCACCAGAAGTGTGCAAAAAATTTTTGTTGCACCGGATGCTCGCCTTAGGTGACGTGGAACAAGTGCGCGGTCGTTACCACGATTGGAGTCACTGGTAATCTCATCACACGTTCGATGCACGGCTTTCTGGAAGCGCACTAGAAGTGTGCAAAAAATTTGTTGCACCGGATGCTCGTCTTCGGTGATGTGGAACAAGTGCGCGGTCCTTACCACGTTTGGAGTTAGTGGTAATCTCATCGCACGCTCGATGCCCAGCTTTCGTGAAGCGCACCGAAGTGTCCAAAAATTTTTGTTGCACCGGATGCTCGCCTTTAGGCGACGTGGAATAAGTGCGCGGTTGTTACCACGATTGAGTCCGTGGTAATCTCGTCGCACGCTCGATGCACGGCTTTTAGGGAAGCGCACGTAAGTGTGCAAAATTTTTGTTGCACCGGATGGTCGCTTTAGGTGACATGGAACAAGCGCGCGGTCATTACCACGATTGCGGCCAAGTGGTAATCTCGTCGCACGCTCGATGCACAACTTTTCGTGAAGCGCACTTAAGTGTGCAAAAAGTTTTGTTGCCCCGGATGCTCGTCTTTGGTGATGTGGAACAAGCGCGCGGTCCTTACAACGTTTGGAGTCGAGTGGTAATCTCGTCGCACGCTCGATGCACGGCTTTTCGAGAAGTGCACCGTAAGTGTGCAAATAATTTTTGTTGCACCAGATGCTCGCCTTTAGGTGGCGTGGAACAAGTGCGCCGGTCGTTACCACGATTGGAGTCGGTGGTAATCTCGTCGCACACGCTCGCTGGCGACTTTCGAGAAGCACACCGAAGTGTGCAAAAAATTTTTGTTGTACCGGATGCTCACCTTAGGTGACATGGAACAAGTGTGTGGTCATTACTATGATTAGAGTCAGTGGTAATCTCGTTGCACGTACGATGCACGGCTTCGGGGGAAGCGCACTTAAGTGTGCAAAAAATTTTTGTTGCACCGGATGCTCGTCTTTGGTGATGTGGAACAAGTGCGCAGTCCTTACCATGTTTGGAGTTAGTGGTAATCTCATCGCACATTCGATGCGCGGCTTTTGGGAAGCGCACCAGAAGTGTGCAAAATTTTTTTGTTGCACCGGATGCTCACCTTAGGTGACATGGAACAAGTGTGTGGTCATTACTATGATTAGAGTCAGTGGTAATCTCGTTGCACGTTCGATGCACGGCTTTTGGGAAGCGCACCAGAAGTGTGCAAAAAAATTTTGTTGCAAGGAATGCTCGCCTTAGGTGACGTGGAACAAGTGCGCGGTCGTTACCATGATTGGAGTTAGTGGTAATCTCATCATATGTTCGATGCACGGCTTTTGGAAAGCGCACCAGAAGTGTGCAAAAAACTTTTGTTGCACCGGATGCCCGTCTTCGGTGATGTGGAACAAGTCCGTGGTCCTTACCACGTTTGGAGTTAGTGGTAATCTCATCACACGTTCGATGCCCGGCTTTCGGGAAGTGCACTAGAAGTGTCCAAAAAATTTTTGTTGCACCGGATGCTCGCCTTAGGTGATGTGGAATAAGTGCGCGGTCGTTACCACGATTGAGTCGGGTGGTAATCTCGCCGCACGCTCGATGGATGGCTTTCGGGAAGCGCACCAGAAGTGTGCAAAAAATTTTGTTGCACCGGATGCTCGCCCTTAGATGACGTGGAACAAGTGCGCAGTCGTTACCACGATTGGAGTCAGTGGTAATCTCATCGCACGTTCGATGCACGGCTTTCGAGAATGCATCAGAGGTGTGCAAAAAATTTTTGTTGCACCAGATGCTCGTCTTCGGTGATGTGGAACAAGTGCACGATCGTTACTACCATTGGAGTCGGTGGTAATCTCATCGCACGCTCGATGCACGGGTTTCGGGGAAGCGCACTTAAGTGTGCATAATATTTTTGTTGCAATCGATGCTCACCTTAGGTGACGTGGAACAAGTGCGTAGTCGTTACCACGATTGGAGTCGGTGGTAATCTCGCCGCACGCTCGATGGGCGGCTTTCGGGAAGCGCACTAAGTGTGCAAAAATTTTTGTTGCACCGGATGCTCGCCTTAAGTGACGTGGAACAAGTGCGCGGTCGTTACCACGATTGAGTCGATGGTAATCTCGTCGCACGTTCAAGCTAACGGCTTTCGAGAAGCGCACTAGAAGTGTGCAAAAAATTTTTGTTGCACCGGATGCTCGTCTTCGGTGATGTGGAATAAGTGCACGGTCGTTACTACGATTGGAGTCAGTGGTAATCTCATCGCAGGTTCGATGCACGGGTTTCGGGAAGCGCACCAGAAGTGTGCAAAAAATTTTTGTGCACCGGTTGCTCGCCTTAGGTGACGTGGAACAAGTGCGCGGTCGTTACCACGATTGGAGTCAGTGGTAATCTCATCATATGTTCGATGCACGCCGGATGCTCGTCTTCGGTGATGGGGAACAAGTGCGTGGTCGTTACCACGTTTGGAGTTAGTGGTAATCTCATCACACGTTCGATGCCCAGCTTTCGGGAAGCGCACTAGAAGTGTCCAAGAAATTTTTGTTGCACCGGATGCTCGCCTTAGGTGATGTGGAATAAGTGCGCGGTCGTTACCACGATTGGAGTCAGTGGTAATCTCGTCGCACGTTCGATGGATGGCTTTCGGGAAGCACACCAGAAGTGTGCAAAAAATTTTTGTTGCACCGGATGCTCGCCTTAGGTGACGTGGAACAAGTGCGCGGTCGTTACCACGATTGGAGTCAGTGGTAATCTCGTCGCACGTTCGATGCACGGCTTTCGAGAACGCACCTGAAGTGTGCAAAAAATTTTTGTTGCACCTGATGCTCGTCTTCGGTGATGTGGAACAAGTGCACGGTCGTTACTACGATTGGAGTCAGTGGTAATCTCATCGCACGTTCGATGCACGGGTTTCGGGAAGCGCACCAAAAGTGTGCAAAATATTTTTGTTGCACTGGATGCTCGCCTTAGGTGACGTGGAACAAGTGCGTGGTCGTTACCACGATTGGAGTCATGGTAATCGCGCCGCACGTTCGATGGGCGGCTTTTGGGAAGTGCACCGAAGAGTGCAAAAAAATTTTGTTGCACCGGATGCTCGCCTTTAGGTGACGTGGAACAAGTGCACGGTCATTACCACGATTCGAAGTCGGTGGTAATCTCGCCGCACGTTCGATGCACGGGCCGAGAAGCGCACCAGAAGTGTGCAAAAATTTTTTGTTGCACCGGATGCTCGTCTTCGGTGATGTGGAACAAGTGCACGGTCCTTACCACGTTTGGAGTTAGTGGTAATCTCATCGCACATTCAATGCACGTCTTTTTGGGAAGCACACCGAAGTGTGCAAAAAATTTTGTTGCACCGAATGCTCGCCTTAGGTGACGTGGAACAAGCGCGCAAATGTTACCACGATTGAGTCGGTGGTAATCTCGTCGCACGCTCGATGCACGGCTTTTCGAGAATGCACCGTAAGTGTGCAAATTGTTGCACCGGATGCTCGTTTTTCGGTGATGTGGAATAAGTGCCGCGATCGTTACTACGATCGGAGTCGGTGGTAATCTCATCGCACGCTCGATGCACGGATTTCGGGAAGCGCACGTAAGTGTGCAAAATATTTTTGTTGCTTTGGATGCTCGCCTTAGGTGACGTGGAACAAGTGCACGGTCGTTACCATGATTGGAGTCAGTGGTAATCTCGTCGCACATTCGATGCACGGCTTTTGGAAGCAAACCAGAAGTGTGCAAAATATTTTTGTTGCACCGGATGCTCGCCTCGAGGTGACGGGAATAAGTGCGCGGTCGTTACCACGATTGAGTCGGGTGGTAATCTCGTCGCACATTCGATGCACGGCTTTTGGGAAGCGCACTGTAAGTGTGCTAAAATTTTTGTTGCACAGGATCCTCGCCTTAGGTGACGTGGAACAAGTGCGCCCGTCGTTACCACGATTGAGTCGCTGGTAATCTCATCGCACGCTCGATGCACGGCTTTCGAGAAGCGCACTAAAGAGGGGGAGCAAAAAATATTGTTGCACCGGATGCTCGTCTTCAGTGAAGTGGAACAAGTGTGCGGTCGTTACCACGATTGAGTCGGTGGTAGTCTCGTCGCGCACGCTCGATGCACGGCTTTCGAGAAGCGCACTTTAAGTGTCCAAAAATTTTTATTGCACGGATGCTCGCCTTAGCCGACGTGGAACAAGTGCGCCGGTCGTTACCACGATTGAGTCGGGTGGTAAGCTCGCCGCACGCTCGATGCACAACTTTCGTGAAGCGCACGAAGTGTGCAAAAATTTTTTGTTGCCCCGGATGCTCGTCTTCGGTGATGTGGAACAAGTGCGCGGTCCTTACCACGCGTTTGGTGTTAGTGGCAATCTCATCGCACGTTTGATGCCCGGCTTTTGAAGCGCACCAGAAGTGTCCAAAAATTTTTGTTGCAATCGATGCTCGCCTTAGGTGACGTGGAATAAGTGCACGGTCGTTACCACGATTGGAGTCGGATGGTAATCTCGCCGCACGCTCGAAGCGGGGGCTTTTCGAAGCGCACCAAAAACTGTGCAAAAAATTTTTGTTGCACCGGATGCTCGCCATAGGTGACGTGGAACAAGTGCGTAGTCGTTACCGTGATTGAGTCGGTGGTAATCTCGCCGCACGCTCGATAAACGGCCGAGAAGCGCACCGAAGTGTGCAAAAATTTTTATTGCACCGGATGGTCGCCTTCGGTGATGTGGAACAAGTGTGCGATCGTTACCATGATTGAGTCAGTGGTAATCTCATCGCATGTTCGATGCCCGGCTTTCGGGAAGCGCACCAGAATGTCCAAAAATTTTTTGTTGCATTGGATGCTCGCCTTAGGTGACGTGGAATAAGTGCGCGGTCGTTACCACGATTGGAGTCAGTGGTAACCTCGTCGCACATTTGATGCACGGCTTTTGGGAAGCGCAACAAAAGTGTGCAAAAAATTTTTGTTGCACCGGATGCTCACCTTAGGTGACGTGGAACAAGTGCGCGGTCGTTACCACGATTGGAGTTAGTGGTAATCTCGTCGCACGTTTGGTGCACGGCTTTCGAGAAGCGCACCAGAAGTGTCCAAAAATTTTTTGTTGCACCGGATGCTCGTCTTCGGTGATGTGGAACAAGTGTGCGGTCGTTACCACGATTGGAGTCAGTGGTAATCTCGTCGCGCGTTCGATGCACGGCTTTCGGGAAGCGCACCTGAAGTGTCCAAAAAATTTTTTGTTGCACCGGATGCTCGTCTTCGGTGATGTGGAACAAGTGTGCGGTCGTTACCACGATTGGAGTCAGTGGTAATCTCGTCGCACGTTCGATGCACGGCTTTCGGGAAGCGCACCTGAAGTGTCCAAAAAATTTTTGTTGCACCAGATGGTCACCTTAGGTGACATGGAACAAGTGCGCGGTCGTTACCACGATTGGAGTCAGTGGTAAACTCGTCGCACGTTCGATGCACAACTTTCGGGAAGCACACCAGAAGTGTACAAAAAATTTTTGTTGCACCGGATGCTCATCTTCGGTGATGTGGAACAAGTGCGCGGTCCTTACCACGTTTGGAGTTAGTGGTAATCTCATCGCACGTTCCATGCCCAGCTTTCGAAGCGCCGCCGAAGTGTCCAAAAATTTTTTTGTTGCACCGGATGCTCGCCTTAGGTGACGTGGAATAAGTGCGCGCGGTCGTTACCACGATTGGAGTCAGTGGTAAACTCGTCGTACGTTCGATGGACGGCTTGCGGGAAGCGCACCAGAAGTGTGCCAAAAATTTTTGTTGCACCGGATGCTCGCCTTAGGTGACGTGGAACAAGTGCGCAGTTGTTACCACGATTCGAGTCAGTGGTAATCCCGTCGCACGTTCGATGCACGGCTTTTGAGAAGCGCACCATAAGTGCGCAAAATTTTTTTATTGCACCGGATGCTCGTCATCGGTGATGTGGAACAAGTGCGCGGTCGTTACCACGATTGGAGTCAGTGGTAATCTCGTCGCACGTTCGATGCACGGCTTTCGAGAAGCGCACTAGAAGTGTGCAAAAAATTTTGTTGCACCGGATGCTCGTCTTCGGTGATGTGGAATAAGTGCACGGTCGTTACTACGATTGGAGTCAGTGGTAATCTCATCGCAGGTTCGATGCACGGGTTTCGGGAAGCGCACGAAGTGTGCAAAAAATTTTTGTGCACCGGTTGCTCGCCTTAGGTGACGTGGAACAAGTGCGCGGTAGTTACCACGATTGGAGTCAGTGGTAATCTCATCATATGTTCGATGCACGCCGGATGCTCGTCTTCGGTGATGGGGAACAAGTGCGTGGTCGTTACCACGTTTGGAGTTAGTGGTAATCTCATCACACGTTCGATGCCCGGCTTTCGGGAAGCGCACTAGAAGTGTCCAAGAAATTTTTGTTGCACCGGATGCTCGCCTTAGGTGATGTGGAATAAGTGCGCGCCCGGTCGTTACCACGATTGGAGTCGATGGTAATCTCGTCGCACGCGTTCGATGGATGGCTTTTCGGGGAAGCACACCGAAGTGTGCAAAAATTTTTGTTGCACCGGATGCTCGCCTTAGGTGACGTGGAACAAGTGCGCAGTCGTTACCACGATTGGAGTCGGTGGTAATCCCGTCGCACGTTCGATGCACGGCTTTGAGAAGCGCACCATAAGTGCGCAAAATTTTTTATTGCACCGGATGCTCGTCATCGGTGATGTGGAACTAAGCGCGCGGGTCGTTACCACGATTGGAGTCGGTGGTAATCTCGCCGCGCACGTTCGATGCACGGCTTTCGAGAACGCTTTTTGAAGTGTGCAAAAATTTTTGTTGCACCCGATGCTCGTCTTCGGTGATGTGGAACAAGTGCACGGTCGTTACTACGATTGGAGTCAGTGGTAATCTCATCGCACGTTCGATGCACGGGTTTCGGGAAGCGCACCAAAAGTGTGCAAAATATTTTTGTTGCACTGGATGCTCGCCTTAGGTGACGTGGAACAAGTGCGTGGTCGTTACCACGATTGGAGTCATGGTAATCGCGTCGCACGTTCGATGGACGGCTTTTGGGAAGTGCACCAGAAGTGTGCAAAAAAATTTTGTTGCACCGGATGCTCGCCTTAGGTGACGTGGAACAAGTGCACGGTCATTACCACGATTCGAGTCAGTGGTAATCTCATCGCACGTTCGATGCACGGCTTTCGAGAAGCGCACCAGAAGTGTGCAAAAATTTTTTGTTGCACCGGATGCTCGTCTTCGGTGATGTGGAACAAGTGCACGGTCCTTACCACGTTTGGAGTTAGTGGTAATCTCATCGCACATTCAATGCACGTCTTTTGGGAAGCACACCAGAAGTGTGCAAAAAAATTTTGTTGCACCGAATGCTCGCCTTAGGTGACGTGGAACAAGTGCGTGATCGTTACCACGATTGAGTCGGTGGTAATCTCGCCGCACGTTCGATGCGACTTTTCGAGAACGCACGAAGTGTGCAAATTGTTGCACCAGATGCTCGTTTTTCGGTGATGTGGAATAAGTGCACGATCGTTACTACGATCGGAGTCGGTGGTAATCTCATCGCACGCGTTCGATGCACGGATTTTCGGGAAGCGCACCGAAGTGTGCAAAATATTTTTGTTACCTTTGGATGCTCGCCTTAGGTGACGTGGAACAAGTGCACGGTCGTTACCATGATTGGAGTCAGTGGTAATCTCGTCGCACATTCGATGCACGGCTTTTGGGAAGCATACCGAAGTGTGCAAAATATTTTTGTTGCACCGGATGCTCGCTTTGAGGTGACGGGGAATAAGTGCTTGTGATCGTTACCACGATTGGAGTCAGTGGTAATCTCGTCGCACATTCGATGCACGGCTTTTGGGAAGCGCACCAGAAGTGTGCTAAAAATTTTTGTTGCACCGGATCCACGCCTTAGGTGACGTGGAACAAGTGCGCCGTCGTTACCACGATTGGAGTCAGTGGTAATCTCATCGCACGTTCGATGCACGGCTTTCGAGAAGCGCACTAAAGAGGGGAGCAAAAAATATTGTTGCACGGATGCTCGTCTTCGGTGAAGTGGAACAAGTGTGCGGTCGTTACCCACGATTGAGTCAGTGGTAGTCTCGTCGCACGTTCGATGCACGGCTTTCGAGAAGCGCACCAGAAGTGTCCAAAAAATTTTTATTGCACCGGATGCTCGCCTTAGTTGACGTGGAACAAGTGCGCGGTCGTTACCACGATTGGAGTCAGTGGTAAGCTCGTCGCACGTTCGATGCACAACTTTCAGGAAGCGCACCAGAAGTGTGCAAAAAATTTTTGTTGCCCTGGATGCTCGTCTTCGGTGATGTGGAACAAGTGCGCGGTCCTTACCACGTTTGGTGTTAGTGGTAATCTCATCGCACGTTTGATGCCTGGCTTTCGGAAGCGCACCAGAAGTGTCCAAAAAATTTTTGTTGCACTGGATGCTCGCCTTAGGTGACGTGGAATAAGTGCACGGTCGTTACCACGATTGGAGTCAGTGGTAATCTCGTCGCACGTTCGAAGCAGGGCTTTCGGGAAGCGCACCAAAACTATGCAAAAAATTTTTGTTGCACCGGATGCTCGCCATAGGTGACGTGGAACAAGTGCGTAGTCGTTACCGTGATTGGAGTCAGTGGTAATCTCGTCGCACGTTCGATAAACGGCTTTCGAGAAGCGCACCAGAAGTGTGCAAAAAATTTTTATTGCACCGGATGCTCGTCTTCGGTGATGTGGAACAAGTGTGCGATCGTTACCATGATTGGAGTCGGTGGTAATCTCATCGCACGTTCGATGCCCGCTTTTGGGGAAGCGCACCAGAATGTCAAAAATTTTTGTTGCATTGGATGCTCGCCTTAGGTGACGTGGAATAAGTCTTGCGGTCGTTACCACGATTGGAGTCGAGTGGTAACCTCGTCGCACATTTGATGCACGGCTTTTGGGAAGCGCAACAAAAGTGTGCAAAAATTTTTGTTGCACCGGATGCTCACCTTAGGTGACGTGGAACAAGTGCTTGTGATCGTTACCACGATTGGAGTTAGTGGTAATCTCGTCGCACGTTTGGTGCACGGCTTTCGAGAAGCGCACCAGAAGTGTCCAAAAATTTTTTGTTGCACCGGATGCTCGTCTTCGGTGATGTGGAACAAGTGTGCGGTCGTTACCACGATTGGAGTCGATGGTAATCTCGTCGTAGCGTTCGATGCGGCTTTCGGGAAGCGCACTGAAGTGTCCAAAAATTTTTGTTGCACCGGATGGTCACCTTAGGTGACGTGGAACAAGTGCGCGGTCGTTACCACGATTGGAGTCAGTGGTAATCTCGTCGCACGTTCGATGCACAACTTTCGGGAAGCACACCAGAAGTGTACAAAAATTTTTGTTGCACGGATGCTCATCTTCGGTGATGTGGAACAAGTGCGCGGTCCTTACCACGTTTGGAGTTAGTGGTAATCTCATCGCACGTTCCATGCCCAGCTTTCGGAAGCGCGCTAGAAGTGTCCAAAAAATTTTTGTTGCACCGGATGCTCGCCTTAGGTGACGTGGAATAAGTGCGCGGTCGTTACCACGATTGGAGTCGATGGTAATCTCGCCGACGTTCGATGGGCGGCTTTCGGGAAGCGCACAGAAGTGTGCCAAAAATTTTTGTTGCACCGGATGCTCGCCTTAGGTGACGTGGAACAAGTGCGCGATTGTTACCACGATTCGAGATGTCGGTGGTAATCCCGTCGCACGTTCGATGCACGGCTTTTGAGAAGCGCACCATAAGTGCGCGCAAAATTTTTTATTGCACCGGATGCTCGTCATCGGTGATGTGGAACAAGTGCGCGGTCGTTACCACGATTGAGTCGGTGGTAATCTCGTCGCACGTTCGATGCACGGCCTTCGAGAAGCGCACTAGAAGTGTGCAAAAAATTTTTGTTGCACCGGATGCTCGTCTTCGGTGATGTGGAATAAGTGCACGGTCGTTACTACGATTGGAGTCGTGGTGGTAATCTCATCGCAGGTTCGATGCACGGGTTTCGGGAAGCGCACGAAGTGTGCAAAAAATTTTTTTGTGCACCGGTTGCTCGCCTTAGGTGACGTGGAACAAGTCTTGCGGTCGTTACCACGATTGGAGTCAGTGGTAATCTCATCATATGTTCGATGCACGCCGGATGCTCGTCTTCGGTGATGGGGAACAAGTGCGTGGTCGTTACCACGTTTGGAGTTAGTGGTAATCTCATCACACGTTCGATGCCCGGCTTTCGGGAAGCGCACTAGAAGTGTCCAAGAAATTTTTGTTGCACCGGATGCTCGCCTTAGGTGATGTGGAATAAGTGCGCGGTCGTTACCACGATTGGAGTCAGTGGTAATCTCGTCGCACGTTCGATGGATGGCTTTCGGGAAGCACACCAGAAGTGTGCAAAAAATTTTTGTTGCACCGGATGCTCGCCTTAGGTGACGTGGAACAAGTGCGCAGTCGTTACCACGATTGGAGTCAGTGGTAATCTCGTCGCACGTTCGATGCACGGCTTTCGAGAACGCACTGAAGTGTGCAAAAATTTCTGTTGCACCCGATGCTCGTCTTCGGTGATGTGGAACAAGTGCACGGTCGTTACTACGATTGGAGTCAGTGGTAATCTCATCGCACGTTCGATGCACGGGTTTCGGGAAGCGCACCAGAAGTGTGCAAAATATTTTTGTTGCACTGGATGCTCGCCTTAGGTGACGTGGAACAAGTGCGTGGTCGTTACCACGATTGGAGTCATGGTAATCGCGTCGCACGTTCGATGGACGGCTTTTGGGAAGTGCACCAGAAGTGTGCAAAAAAATTTTGTTGCACCGGACGCTCGCCTTAGGTGACGTGGAACAAGTGCACGGTCATTACCACGATTCGAGTCGGTGGTAATCTCGTCGCACGCTCGATGCACGGCTTTCGAAGCGCACCGAAGTGTGCAAAAATTTTTGTTGCACCGGATGCTCGTCTTCGGTGATGTGGAACAAGTGCACGGTCCTTACCACGTTTGGAGTTAGTGGTAATCTCATCGCACATTCAATGCACGGCTTTTGGGAAGCACACCGGAAGTGTGCAAAAAATTTTGTTGCACCGAATGCTCGCCTTAGGTGACGTGGAACAAGCGCGCAATCGTTACCACGATTGAGTCGGTGGTAATCTCGTCGCACGCTCGATGCGACTTTCGAGAACGCACGAAGTGTGCAAATTGTTGCACCAGATGCTCGTTTTTCGGTGATGTGGAATAAGTGCACGGTCGTTACTACGATCGGAGTCGGTGGTAATCTCATCGCACGTTCGATGCACGGATTTCGAAAGCGCGCGCGAAGTGTGCAAAATATTTTTGTTGCACCGGATGCTCGCCTTAGGTGGCGTGGAACAAGTGCGGTCGTTACCATGATTGGAGTCGGTGGTAATCTCGTCGCACATTCGATGCACGGCTTTTGGGAAGCATACCAGAAGTGCGCAAAATATTTTTGTTGCACCGGATGCTCGCCTTAGGTGACGGGGAATAAGTGCGCGGTCGTTACCACGATTGGAGTCAGTGGTAATCTCGTCGCACATTCGATGCACGGCTTTTGGGAAGCGCACCAGAAGTGTGCTAAAAATTTTTGTTGCACCGGATGCTCGCCTTAGGTGATGTGGAATAAGTGCGCGGTCGTTTCCACGATTGGAGTCAGTGGTAATCTCGTCGCACGTTCGATGGACGGCTTTCGGGAAGCGCACCAGAAGTGTGCAAAAAAATTTTGTTGCACCGGATGCTCGCCTTAGATGACGTGGAACAAGTGCGCAGTCGTTACCACGATTGGAGTCAGTGGTAATCTCATCGCACGTTCGATGCACGGCTTTCGAGAATGCATCAGAAGTGTGCAAAAATTTTTTGTTGCACCAGATGCTCGCCTTCGGTGATGTGGAACAAGTGCACGATCGTTACTACGATTGGAGTCAGTGGTAATCTCATCGCACGCGTTCGATGCGGGTTTCGGGGAAGCGCACTTAAGTGTGCAAAATATTTTTGTTGCACTGGATGCTCGCCTTAGGTGACGTGGAACAAGTGCGTAGTCGTTACCACGATTGGAGTCAGTGGTAATCTCGTCGCACGTTCGATGGACGGCTTTCGGGAAGCGCACTAGAAGTGTGCAAAAAATTTTTGTTGCACCGGATGCTCGTCTTCGGTGATGTGGAATAAGTGCACGGTCGTTACTACGATTGGAGTCAGTGGTAATCTCATCGCAGGTTCGATGCACGGGTTTCGGGAAGCGCACCAGAAGTGTGCAAAAAATTTTTGTGCACCGGTTGCTCGCCTTAGGTGACGTGGAACAAGTGCGCGGTCGTTACCACGATTGGAGTCAGTGGTAATCTCATCATATGTTCGATGCACGCCGGATGCTCGTCTTCGGTGATGGGGAACAAGTGCGTGGTCGTTACCACGTTTGGAGTTAGTGGTAATCTCATCACACGTTCGATGCCCGGCTTTCGGGAAGCGCACTAGAAGTGTCCAAGAAATTTTTGTTGCACCGGATGCTCGCCTTAGGTGATGTGGAATAAGTGCGCAGTCGTTACCTCGATTGGAGTCAGTGGTAATCTCGTCGCACGTTCGATGGATGGCTTTCGGGAAGCACACCAGAAGTGTGCAAAAAATTTTTGTTGCACCGGATGCTCGCCTTAGGTGACGTGGAACAAGTGCGCGGTCGTTACCACGATTGGAGTCAGTGGTAATCTCGTCGCACGTTCGATGCACGGCTTTCGAGAACGGACCTGAAGTGTGCAAAAAATTTTTGTTGCACCTGATGCTCGTCTTCGGTGATGTGGAACAAGTGCACGGTCGTTACTACGATTGGAGTCAGTGGTAATCTCATCGCACGTTCGATGCACGGGTTTCGGGAAGCGCACCAAAAGTGTGCAAAATATTTTTGTTGCACTGGATGCTCGCCTTAGGTGACGTGGAACAAGTGCGTGGTCGTTACCACGATTGGAGTCATGGTAATCGCGTCGCACGTTCGATGGACGGCTTTTGGGAAGTGCACCAGAAGTGTGCAAAAAAATTTTGTTGCACCGGATGCTCGCCTTAGGTGACGTGGAACAAGTGCACGGTCATTACCACGATTCGAGTCAGTGGTAATCTCGTCGCACGTTCGATGCATGGCTTTCGAGAAGCGCACCAGAAGTGTGCAAAAAATTTTTGTTGCACCGGATGCTCGTCTTCGGTGATGTGGAACAAGTGCACGGTCCTTACCACGTTAGGAGTTAGTGGTAATCTCATCGCACATTCAATGCACGTCTTTTGGGAAGCACACCAGAAGTGTGCAAAAAAATTTTGTTGCACCGAATGCTCGCCTTAGGTGACGTGGAACAAGTGCGCAGTCGTTACCACGATTGGAGTCAGTGGTAATCTCGTCGCACGTTCGATGCACGGCTTTCGAGAACACACCAGAAGTGTGCAAATTGTTGCACCAGATGCTCGTTTTCGGTGATGTGGAATAAGTGCACAGTCGTTACTACGATCGGAGTCAGTGGTAATCTCATCGCACGTTCGATGCACGGATTTCGGGAAGCGCACCAGAAGTGTGCAAAATATTTTTGTTGCACTGGATGCTCGCCTTAGGTGACGTGGAACAAGTGCACGGTCGTTACCATGATTGGAGTCAGTGGTAATCTCGTCGCACATTCGATGCACGGCTTTTGGGAAGCATACCAGAAGTGTGCAAAATATTTTTGTTGCACCGGATGCTCGCCTGAGGTGACGGGGAATAAGTGCGCGGTCGTTACCACGATTGGAGTCAGTGGTAATCTCGTCGCACATTCGATGCACGGCTTTTGGGAAGCGCACCAGAAGTGTGCTAAAAATTTTTGTTGCACCGGATCCTCGCCTTAGGTGACGTGGAACAAGTGCGCCGTCGTTACCACGATTGGAGTCAGTGGTAATCTCATCGCACGTTCGATGCACGGCTTTCGAGAAGCGCACTAAAGAGGGGAGCAAAAAATATTGTTGCACCGGATGCTCGTCTTCGGTGAAGTGGAACAAGTGTGCGGTCGTTACCACGATTGGAGTCAGTGGTAGTCTCGTCGCACGTTCGATGCACGGCTTTCGAGAAGCGCACCAGAAGTGTCCAAAAAATTTTTATTGCACCGGATGCTCGCCTTAGTTGACGTGGAACAAGTGCGCGGTCGTTACCACGATTGGAGTCAGTGGTAAGCTCGTCGCACGTTCGATGCACAACTTTCAGGAAGCGCACCAGAAGTGTGCAAAAAATTTTTGTTGCCCTGGATGCTCGTCTTCGGTGATGTGGAACAAGTGCGCGGTCCTTACCACGTTTGGTGTTAGTGGTAATCTCATCGCACGTTTGATGCCTGGCTTTCGGAAGCGCACCAGAAGTGTCCAAAAAATTTTTGTTGCACTGGATGCTCGCCTTAGGTGACGTGGAATAAGTGCACGGTCGTTACCACGATTGGAGTCAGTGGTAATCTCGTCGCACGTTCGAAGCAGGGCTTTCGGGAAGCGCACCAAAACTGTGCAAAAAATTTTTGTTGCACCGGATGCTCGCCATAGGTGACGTGGAACAAGTGCGTAGTCGTTACCGTGATTGGAGTCAGTGGTAATCTCGTCGCACGTTCGATAAACGGCTTTCGAGAAGCGCACCAGAAGTGTGCAAAAAATTTTTATTGCACCGGATGGTCGTCTTCGGTGATGTGGAACAAGTGTGCGATCGTTACCATGATTGGAGTCAGTGGTAATCTCATCGCACGTTCGATGCCCGGCTTTCGGGAAGCGCACCAGAATGTCCAAAAAATTTTTGTTGCATTGGATGCTCGCCTTAGGTGACGTGGAATAAGTGCGCGGTCGTTACCACGATTGGAGTCAGTGGTAACCTCGTCGCACATTTGATGCACGGCTTTTGGGAAGCGCAACAAAAGTGTGCAAAAAATTTTTGTTGCACCGGATGCTCACCTTAGGTGACGTGGAACAAGTGCGCGGTCGGTACCACGATTGGAGTTAGTGGTAATCTCGTCGCACGTTTGGTGCACGGCTTTCGAGAAGCGCACCAGAAGTGTCCAAAAATTTTTTGTTGCACCGGATGCACGTCTTCGGTGATGTGGAACAAGTGTGCGGTCGTTACCACGATTGGAGTCAGTGGTAATCTCGTCGCGCGTTCGATGCACGGCTTTCGGGAAGCGCACCTGAAGTGTCCAAAAATTTTTTGTTGCACCAGATGGTCACCTTAGGTGACATGGAACAAGTGCGCGGTCGTTACCACGATTGGAGTCAGTGGTAAACTCGTCGCACGTTCGATGCACAACTTTCGGGAAGCACACCAGAAGTGTACAAAAAATTTTTGTTGCACCGGATGCTCATCTTCGGTGATGTGGAACAAGTGCGCGGTCCTTACCACGTTTGGAGTTAGTGGTAATCTCATCGCACGTTCCATGCCCAGCTTTCGGAAGCGCGCTAGAAGTGTCCAAAAAATTTTTGTTGCACCGGATGCTCGCCTTAGGTGACGTGGAATAAGTGCGCGGTCGTTACCACGATTGGAGTCAGTGGTAATCTCGTCGTACGTTCGATGGACGGCTTTCGGGAAGCGCACCAGAAGTGTGCCAAAAATTTTTGTTGCACCGGATGCTCGCCTTAGGTGACGTGGAACAAGTGCGCAGTTGTTACCACGATTCGAGTCAGTGGTAATCCCGTCGCACGTTCGATGCACGGCTTTTGAGAAGCGCACCATAAGTGCGCAAAAAATTTTTATTGCACCGGATGCTCGTCATCGGTGATGTGGAACAAGTCTTGGCGGTCGTTACCACGATTGGAGTCCGTGGTAGTCTCGTCGCACGCTCGATGCACGCTTTTTGGGAAGGGCACCAGAAGTGTGCGAAAAAATTTTGTTGCACTGGATGCTCGCCTTAGGTGACGTGGAACAAGTGCGCCGTCGTTACCACGATTGGAGTCAGTGGTATTCTCGTCGCACGTTCAATGCACGGCTTTCGGGAAGCGCACTTAAGTGTGCAAAAAATTTTGTTGCATCGGATGCTCGCCTTTGGTGACGTGGAACAAGTGTGCAGTCGTTACCACGATTGGAGTCGTGATAATCTCATCGCACGTTTGATGCACGGCTTTCGAAAAAGAGAACCGAAGTGTGCAAAAATTTTTGTTGCACCAGATGCTCGTCTTCGGTGATGTGGAACAAGTGCGCGGTCCTTACCACATTTAGAGTTAGTGGTAATCTCATCGCACGTTCGATGCACGGCTTTTGGGAAGCGCACCGAAGTGTGCAAAAAATTTTGTTGCACCGGATGCTTGCCTTAGTTGACATGTAACAAGTGTGCGGTCGTTACTACGATTGAGTTAGTGGTAATCTCGTCGCACGTTCGATGCACGGCTTTCGGGGAAGCGCACCGGTAGGGTGAAAAATTTTTTTGTTGCACCGGATGCTCGTCTTCGGTGGTGTGGAACAAGTGCTTGCGGGTCGTTACCACGATTGGAGTCAGTGGTAATCTCGCCGCACGTTCGATGCACGGCTTTCGGGAAGCACACTAGAAGTGTGCAAAAATTTTTGTTGCACCGGATGCTCGCCTTAGGTGACGTGGAACAGTGCGCGGTCGTTATCACGATTGGGGTCAGTGGTAATCTCGTCGCACGTTCGATGCACGGCTTTCAAGAAACACACCAGAAGTGTGCAAAAATTTTTGTTGCATTAGATGCTCGCCTTTAGGTGACGTGGAACAAGTGTGCGTCGTTACCACGATTAGAGTCGATGGTAATCTCATCGCACGTTCGATGCACGGCTTTCGGAAAGCACACCAGAAGTGCGCAAAAAAATTTTGTTGCACTGGATGCTCGTCTTCGGTGATGTGGAACAAGTGCGCAGTCCTTACCACATTTAGAGTTAGTGGTAATCTCATCGCACGTTCGATGCACGGCTTTTGGGAAGCGCACTTAAGTGTGCAAAAAATTTTATTGCACCGGATGCTCGCCTTAGTTGACGTGGAACAAGTGTGCGGTCGTTAGTACGATTGGAGTCGTGGTAATCTCGTCGCACGTTCGGTGCACGGCTTTCGAAAAAGCGCACCAGAAGTGTGAAAAATTTTTTTGTTGCACCGGATGCTCGTCTTCGGTGATGTGGAACAAGTCGCGTGGTCGTTACCACAATTGGAGTCGGTGGTAATCTCGCCGCACGTTCGATGTACGACTTTTCGGGGAAGCGCACCGAAGTGTGCAAAATATTTTTGTTGCACCGGATGCTCGTCTTCGGTGATGTGGAACAAGTGCGCCGGTCCTTACCACGTTTGGAGTTAGTGGTAATCTCATCGGACGTTCGATGCACAGCTTTGGGGAAGGGCACCAGAAGTGTGCTAAAAATTTTTGTTGCACCGGATGCTCGCCTTAGGTGACGTGGAACAAGTGCGCCGTCGTTACCACGATTGGAGTCAGTGGTAATCTCGTCGCACGTTCGATGCACAGCTTTGGGGAAGCGCACCAGAAGTGTGCAAAAAATTTTGTTGCACCGGATGCTCGCCTTAGGTGACGTTGGAAAAAGTGCGCGGTCGTTACCACGATTGGAGTCAGTGGTAATCTCGTCGCACGTTCGATGTACGGCTTTTCGGGGAAGCGCACGAGAAGTGTGCAAAATATTTTTTGTTGCACCGGATGCTCGTCTTCGGTGATGTGGAATAAGTGCGCCGGTCTGTACCACGTTTGGAGTTAGTGGTAATCTCATCGCACGTTCGATGCACAACTTTGGGGAAGGGCACCAGAAGTGTGCTAAAAATTTTTATTGCACCGGAAGCTCGCCTTAGGTGACGTGGAACAAGTGCGCCGTCGTTACCACGATTGGAGTCTGTGGTAATCTCGTCGCATGTTCAATGCATGGCTTTCAGGAAGCGCACCAGAAGTGTGCAAAAAAATTTTGTTGCACCGGATGCTCGTCTTTGGTGATGTGGAACAAGTGCGCGGTCCTTACCACGTTTAGAATTAGTGGGAATCTCATCGCACGTTCGATGCACAGCTTTTGGGAAGGGCACCAGAAGTGTGCAAAAAAATTTTGTAGCACTGGATGCTCGCCTTAGGTGACGTGGAACAAGTGCGCCGTCGTTACCACGATTGGAGTCAGTGGTATTCTCGTCGCACGTTCGATGCACGGCTTTCGGGAAGCGCACCAGAAGTGTGCAAAAAAATTTTGTTGCATCAGATGCTCGCCTTAGGTGACGTGGAACAAGTGTGCGTCGTTACCACGATTGGAGTCGTGATAATCTCATCGCACGTTTGATCCCGGCTTTTCGAAAAAGAGCACCGAAGTGTGCAAAAAATTTTTGTTGCACCAGATGCTCGTCTTCGGTGATGTGGAACAAGCGCGCGGTCCTTACCACATTTAGAGTTACCACTCATCGCACGTTCGATGCACGGCTTTTGGGAACGCGCACCGAAGTGTGCAAAAAAATTTTGTTGCACTAGATGCTCGCCTTAGTTGACATGGAACAAGTGTGCGGTCGTTACTACGATTGGAGTCGATGGTAATCTCGTCGCGACGTTCGATGCGGCTTTCGGGAAGCGCACCGAAGGGTGAAATTTTTTTTGTTGCACCGGATGCTCGTCTTCGGTGATGTGGAACAAGTCGCGCCGGTCGTTACCACGATTGGAGTCGATGGTAATCTCGTCGCACCTTCGATGCACTTTCGGGAAGCACACTAGAAGTGTGCAAAAAATTTTGTTGCACCGGATGCTCACCTTAGGTGACGTGGAACAGGTGCACGGTCGTTATCACGATTGGGGTCGGTGGTAATCTCTCGTCGCACGTTCGATGCACGGCTTTCGGGAAACGCACCGAAGTGTGCAAAAATTTTTTGTTGCATTAGATGCTCGCCTTAGGTGACGTGGAACAAGTGTGCACTCATTACCACGATTAGAGTCAGTGGTAATCTCATCGCACGTGCGATGCACGGCTTTCGGGAATCGCACCAGAAGTGTGCAAAAAATTTTTGTTGCACCGGATGCTCGCCTTAGGTGACGTGGAACAAGTGCGCGGTCGTTACCACGATTGGAGTCACTGGTAATCTCATCACACGTTCGATGCACGGCTTTCTGGAAGCGCACTAGAAGTGTGCAAAAAATTTTGTTGCACCGGATGCTCGTCTTCGGTGATGTGGAACAAGTGCGCGGTCCTTACCACGTTTGGAGTTAGTGGTAATCTCATCGCACGTTCGATGCCCAGCTTTCAGGAAGCGCACCAGAAGTGTCCAAAAAATTTTTGTTGCACCGGATGCTCGCCTTAGGCGACGTGGAATAAGTGCGCGGTTGTTACCACGATTGGAGTCCGTGGTAATCTCGTCGCACGTTCGATGCACGGCTTTCGGGAAGCGCACCAGAAGTGTGCAAAATTTTTTTGTTGCACCAGATGGTCGCCTTAGGTGACATGGAACAAGTGCGCGGTCGTTACCACGATTGCAGTCAGTGGTAATCTCGTCGCACGTTCGATGCACAACTTTCAGGAAGCGCACCAGAAGTGTGCAAAAAAGTTTTGTTGCCCCGGATGCTCGTCTTTGGTGATGTGGAACAAGTGCGCGGTCCTTACAACGTTTGGAGTCAGTGGTAATCTCGTCGCACGTTCGATGCACGGCTTTCGAGAAGTGCAGCAGAAGTGTGCAAATAATTTTTGTTGCACCAGATGCTCGCCTTAGGTGACGTGGAACAAGTGGGCGGTCGTTACCACGATTGGAGTTAGTGGTAATCTCGTCGCACGTTCGATGCGCGGCTTTCGAGAAGCACACCAGAAGTGTGAAAAAAATTTTTGTTGCACCGGATGCTCACCTTAGGTGACATGGAACAAGTGTGTGGTCATTACTATGATTAGAGTCAGTGGTAATCTCGTTGCACGTACGATGCACGGCTTTCGGGAAGCGCACCAGAAGTGTGCAAAAAATTTTTGTTGCACCGGATGCTCGTCTTCGGTGATGTGGAACAAGTGCGCAGTCCTTACCATGTTTGGAGTTAGTGGTAATCTCGTCGCACATTCGATGCGCGGCTTTTGGGAAGCGCACCAGAAGTGTGCAAAAATTTTTTGTTGCACCGGATGCTCACCTTAGGTGACATGGAACAAGTGTGGGGTCATTACTATGATTAGAGTCAGTGGTAATCTCGTTGCACGTTCGATGCACGGCTTTCGGGAAGCGCACCAGAAGTGTGCAAAAAATTTTGTTGCACCGGATGCTCGTCTTCGGTAATGTGGAACAAGTGCGCAGTCCTTACCATGTTTGGAGTTAGTGGTAATCTCATCGCACCTTAGATGCACGGCTTTTGGGAAGCGCACCAGAAGTGTGCAAAAAAATTTTGTTGCAAGGAATGCTCGCCTTAGGTGACGTGGAACAAGTGCGCGGTCGTTACCATGATTGGAGTTAGTGGTAATCTCATCATATGTTCGATGCACGGCTTTTGGGAAGCGCACCAGAAGTGTGCAAAAAACTTTTGTTGCACCGGATGCTCGTCTTCGGTGATGTGGAACAAGTGCGTGGTCCTTACCACGTTTGGAGTTAGTGGTAATCTCATCACACGTTCGATGCCCGGCTTTCGGGAAGTGCACTAAAAGTGTCCAAAAAATTTTTGTTGCACCGGATGCTCGCCTTAGGTGATGTAGAATAAGTGCGCGGTCGTTACCACGATTGGAGTCAGTGGTAATCTCGTCGCACGTTCGATGGATGGCTTTCGGGAAGCGCACCAGAAGTGTGCAAAAAAATTTTGTTGCACCGGATGCTCGCCTTAGATGACGTGGAACAAGTGCGCAGTCGTTACCACGATTGGAGTCAGTGGTAATCTCATAGCACATTCGATGCACGGCTTTCAAGAATGCACCAGAAGTGTGCAAAAAATTTTTGTTGCACCAGATGCTCGTCTTCGGTGATGTGGAACAAGTGCACGGTCGTTACTACGATTGGAGTCAGTGGTAATCTCATCGCACGTTCGATGCACGGGTTTCGGGAAGCACACCAGAAGTGCGCAAAATATTTTTGTTGCACTGGATGCTCGCCTTAGGTGACGTGGAACAAGTGCGTAGTCGTTACCACGATTGGAGTCAGTGGTAATCTCGTCGCACGTTCGATGGACGGCTTTCGGGAAGCGCACCAGAAGTGTGCAAAAAATTTTTGTTGCACCGGATGCCCGCCTTAGGTGACGTGGAACAAGTGCGCGGTCGTTACCACGATTGGAGTCAGTGGTAATCTCGTCGCACGTTCGATGCACGGCTTTCGAGAAGCGCACCAGAAGTGTGCAAAAAATTTTTGTTGCACCGGTTGCTCGTCTTCGGTGATGTGGAATAAGTGCACGGTCGTTACTACGATTGGAGTCAGTGGTAATCTCATCGCAGGTTCGATGCATGAGTTTCGGGAAGCGCACCCAGAAGTGTGCAAAAATTTTTGTTTACCTTTGGATGCTCACCTTAGGTGACGTGGAACAAGTGCGCGGTCGTTACCACGATTGGAGTCAGTGGTAATCTCGTCGCATGTTCGATGCACAGCTTTCAGGAAGCGCACCAGAAGTGTGCAAAAAATTTTGTTGCACCGGTTGCTCGCCTTAGGTGACGTGGAACAAGTGCGCGGTCGTTACCACGATTGGAGTCAGTGATAACCTCGTCGCACGTTCGATGCACAACTTTCGGGAAGCGCACCAGAAGTGTGCAAAAAATTTTTGTTGCACCGGATGCTCGTCTTTGGTGATGTGGAACAAGTGCGCGGTCCTTACCACGTTTCGAGTTAGTGGTAATCTCATCGCACATTCGATGGGCGGCTTTTGGGAAGCGCACCAGAAGTGTGTAAAAATTTTTTGTTGCACCGGATGCTCACCTTAGGTGACATGGAACAAGTGTGTGGTCATTACTATGATTAGAGTCAGTGGTAATCTCGTTGCACGTACGATGCACGGCTTTCGGGAAGCGCACCAGAAGTGTGCAAAAAATTTTGTTGCACCGGATGCTCGTCTTCGGTGATGTGGAACAAGTGCGTAGTCCTTACCACGTTTGGAGTTAGTGGTAATCTCATCGCACCTTAGATGCACGGCTTTTGGGAAGCGCACCAGAAGTGTGCAAAAAAATTTTGTTGCAAGGAATGCTCGCCTTAGGTGACGTGGAACAAGTGCGCGGTCGTTACCATGATTGGAGTTAGTGGTAATCTCATCATATGTTCGATGCACGGCTTTTAGGAAGCGCACCAGAAGTGTGCAAAAAACTTTTGTTGCACCGGATGCTCGTCTTCGGTGATGGGGAACAAGTGCGTGGTCCTTACCACGTTTGGAGTTAGTGGTAATCTCATCACACGTTCGATGCCCGGCTTTCGGGAAGCGCACTAGAAGTGTCCAAAAAATTTTTGTTGCACCGGATGCTCGCCTTAGGTGATGTGGAATAAGTGCGCGGTCGTTACCACGATTGGAGTCAGTGGTAATCTCGTCGCACGTTCGATGGATGGCTTTCGAGAACGCTTTTTGAAGTGTGCAAAAAATTTTGTTGCACCCGATGCTCGTCTTCGGTGATGTGGAACAAGTGCACGGTCGTTACTACGATTGGAGTCAGTGGTAATCTCATCGCACGTTCGATGCACAACTTTCAGGAAGCGCACCAGAAGTGTGCAAAAAAGTTTTATTGCCCCGGATGCTCGTCTTCGGTGATGTGGAACAAGTGCGCGGTCCTTACCACGTTTGGTGTTAGTGGTAATCTCATCGCACGTTTGATGCCCGGCTTTCGGGAAGCGCACTAGAAGTGTCCAAAAAATTTTTGTTGCACCGGATGCTCGCCTTAGGTGATGTGGAATAAGTGCGCGGTCGTTACCACGATTGGAGTCAGTGGTAATCTCGTCGCACATTCGATGCACGGCTTTTGGGAAGCGCACCAGAAGTGTGCTAAAATTTTTTGTTGCACCGGATCCTCGCCTTAGGTGACGTGGAACAAGTGCGCCGTCGTTACCACGATTGGAGTCAGTGGTAATCTCATCGCACGTTCAATGCACGCTTTCGAGAAGCGCACTAAAGAGGGGAGCGAAAAATATTGTTGCACCGGATGCTCGTCTTCGGTGAAGTGGAACAAGTGTGCGGTCGTTACCACGATTGGAGTCAGTGGTAGTCTCGTCGCACGTTCGATGCACGGCTTTCGAGAAGCGCACCAGAAGTGTCCAAAAAATTTTTATTGCACCGGATGCTCGCCTTAGGTGACGTGGAACATGTGCGCGGTCGTTACCACGATTGGAGTCAGTGGTAAGCTCGTCGCACGTTCGATGCACAACTTTCAGGAAGCGCACCAGAAGTGTGCAAAAAATTTTTGTTGCCCTGGATGCTCGTCTTCGGTGATGTGGAACAAGTGCGCGGTCCTTACCACGTTTGGTGTTAGTGGTAATCTCATCGCACGTTTGATGCCTGGCTTTCGGAAGCGCACCAGAAGTGTCCAAAAAATTTTTGTTGCACTGGATGCTCGCCTTAGGTGACGTGGAATAAGTGCACGGTCGTTACCACGACCGAGTCGATGGTAATCTCGTCGCACGTTCGAAGCACGGCTTTCGGGAAGCGCACCAAAACTGTGCAAAAATTTTTTGTTGCACCGGATGCTCGCCTTAGGTGACGTGGAACAAGTGCGTAGTCGTTACCGTGATTGGAGTCAGTGGTAATCTCATCGCACGTTCGATAAACGGCTTTCGAGAAGCGCACACGAAGTGTGCAAAAAATTTTTATTGCACCGGATGCTCGTCTTCGGTGATGTGGAACAAGTGTGCGATCGTTACCATGATTGGAGTCAGTGGTAATCTCATCGCACGTTCGATGCCCGGCTTTCGGGAAGCGCACCAGAAGTGTCCAAAAATTTTTTGTTGCATTGGATGCTCGCCTTAGGTGACGTGGAATAAGTGCGCGGTCGTTACCACGATTGGAGTCAGTGGTAACCTCGTCGCACATTCGATGCAGGCTTTTGGGAAGCGCAACAAAAGTGTGCAAAAATTTTTTGTTGCACCGGATGCTCACCTTAGGTGACGTGGAACAAGTGCGCGGTTGTTACCACGATTGGAGTTAGTGGTAATCTCGTCGCACGTTTGGTGCACGGCTTTCGAGAAGCGCACCAGAAGTGTCCAAAAATTTTTTGTTGCACCGGATGCTCGTCTTCGGTGATGTGGAACAAGTGTGCGGTCGTTACCACGATTGGAGTCAGTGGTAATCTCGCCGCTGCGTTCGATGCGGCTTTCGGGAAGCGCACTGAAGTGTCCAAAAATTTTTGTTGCACCAGATGGTCGCCTTAGGTGACATGGAACAAGTGCGCCGGTCGTTACCACGATTGGAGTCAGTGGTAATCTCGTCGCACGTTCGATGCACAACTTTCGGGAAGCACACCGAAGTGTACAAAAATTTTTGTTGCACGGATGCTCATCTTCGGTGGTGTGGAACAAGTGCGGCGGTCCTTACCACGTTTGGAGTTAGTGGTAATCTCATCGCACGTTCCATGCCCGGCTTTCGGAAGCGCACTAGAAGTGTCCAAAAATTTTTTTGTTGCACCGGATGCTCGCCTTAGGTGACGTGGAATAAGTGCGCCGGTCGTTACCACGATTGGAGTCGTGGTAATCTCGTCGACGTTCGATGGACGGCTTTCGGGGAAGCGCACGAAGTGTGCCAAAAATTTTTGTTGCACCGGATGCTCGCCTTAGGTGACGTGGAACAAGTGCGCAGCTTGTTACCACGATTCGAGTCAGTGGTAATCCCGTCGCACGTTCGATGCACGGCTTTTGAGAAGCGCACCATAAGTGCGCAAAAATTTTTTATTGCACCGGATGCTCGTCATCGGTGATGTGGAACAAGTGCGCGGTCGTTACCACGATTGGAGTCAGTGGTAGTCTCGTCACACGTTCGATGCACAGCTTTTGGGAAGGGCACCAGAAGTGTGCGAAAAAATTTTGTTGCACGGGATGCTCGCCTTAGGTGACGTGGAACAAGTGCGCCGTCGTTACCACGATTGGAGTCAGTGGTATTCTCGTCGCACGTTCAATGCACGGCTTTCGGGAAGCGCACCAGAAGTGTGCAAAAAAATTTTGTTGCATCAGATGCTCGCCTTTGGTGACGTGGAACAAGTGTGCGTCGTTACCACGATTGGAGTCGTTGATAATCTCATCGCACGTTTGATGCACGGCTTTCGAAAAAGAGCACCGAAGTGTGCAAAAAATTTTTTGTTGCACCGGATGCTCGTCTTCGGTGATGTGGAACAAGTGCGCGGTCCTTACCACATTTAGAGTTAGTGGTAATCTCATCGCACGTTCGATGCACGGCTTTTTGGGAAGCGCACCGAAGTGTGCAAAAAATTTTGTTGCACCGGATGCTTGCCTTAGTTGACATGTAACAAGTGTGCGGTCGTTACTACGATTGGAGTTAGTGGTAATCTCGTCGCACGTTCGATGCACGGCTTTCGGGAAGCGCACCAGAAGGGTGAAAATTTTTTTTGTTGCACCGGATGCTTGTCTTCTGGTGATGTGGAACAAGTGCGCCGGTCGTTACCACGATTGGAGTCGAGTGGTAATCTCGTCGCACGTTCGATGCACGGCTTTCGGGAAGCACACTAGAAGTGTGCAAAAAATTTTTGTTGCACCGGATGCTCGCCTTAGGTGACGTGGAACAGATGCGCGGTCGTTATCACGATTGGGGTCAGTGGTAATCTCGTCGCACGTTCGATGCACGGCTTTCGAGAAACACACCAGAAGTGTGCAAAAAATTTTTGTTGCATTAGATGCTCGCCTTAGGTGACGTGGAACAAGTGTGCGTCGTTACCACGATTAGAGTCGGTGGTAATCTCATCGCACGTTCGATGCGCGGCTTTCGGAAAAGCACACAGAAGTGCGCAAAAATTTTTTTTGTTGCACCGGATGCTCGTCTTCGGTGATGTGGAACAAGTGCGCAGTCCTTACCACGTTTGGAGTTAGTGGTAATCTCATCGCGTTCCATGCCCAGCTTTCGAAGCGCACTAGAAGTGTCAAAAAAATTTTGTTGCACCGGATGCTCGCCTTAGGTGACGTGGAATAAGTGCGCCGGTCGTTACCACGGTTGGAGTCGGTGGCAATCTCGTAAAACGTTCGATGGGCGGCTTTCGGGGAAGCGCACCGAAGTGTGCCAAAAATTTTTGTTGCACGGATGCTCGCCTTAGGTGACGTGGAACAAGTGCGCAGCTTGTTACCACGATTCGAGTCGATGGTAATCCCGTCGCCGCGTATGATGCACGGCTTTTGAGAAGCGCACCATAAGTGCGCAAAATTTTTGATTGCACCAGATGCTCGTCATCGGTGATGTGGAACAAGCGCGCGGTCGTTACCACGATTGGAGTCGATGGTAGTCTCGTCGCACGTTCGATGCGGCTTTTGGGAAGGGCACCGAGGGTGTGCGAAAAATTTTGTTGCTTGGATGCTCGCCTTAGGTGACGTGGAACAAGTGCGCCGTCGTTACCACGATTGGAGTCAGTGGTATTCGCGTCGCACGTTCAATGCACGGCTTTCGGGAAGCGCACCAGAAGTGTGCAAAAAATTTTTGTTGCATCAGATGCTCGCCTTTGGTGATGTGGAACAAGTGTGCAGTCGTTACCACGATTGGAGTCAGTGATAATCTCATCGCACGTTTGATGCACGGCTTTCGAAAAGAGCACCAGAAGTGTGCAAAAAATTTTTGTTGCACCAGATGCTCGTCTTCGGTGATGTGGAACAAGTGCGCGGTCCTTGCCACATTTAGAGTTAGTGGTAATCTCATCGCACGTTCGATGCACGGCTTTTGGGAAGCGCACCAGAAGTGTGCAAAAAAATTTTGTTGCACCGGATGCTTGCCTTAGTTGACATGTAACAAGTGTGCGGTCGTTACTACGATTGGAGTTAGTGGTAATCTCGTCGCACGTTCGATGCACGGCTTTCAGCAAGCGCACCAGAAGGGTGAAAATTTTTTTTGTTGCACCGGATGCTCGTCTTCGGTGATGTGGAACAAGTGCGCGGTCGTTACCACGATTGGAGTCAGTGGTAATCTCGTCGCACGTTCAATGCACGGCTTTCGGGAAGCACACTAGAAGTGTGCAAAAAATTTTTGTTGCACCGGATGCTCGCCTTAGGTGACGTGGAACAGATGCGCGGTCGTTATCACGATTGGGGTCAGTGGTAATCTCGTCGCACGTTCGATGCACGGCTTTCGAGAAACACACCAGAAGTGTGCAAAAAAATTTTGTTGCATTAGATGCTCGCCTTAGGTGACGTGGAACAAGTGTGCAGTCGTTACCACGATTAGAGTCAGTGATAATCTCATCGCACGTTCGATGCACGGCTTTCGGAAAGCACACCAGAAGTGCGCAAAAATTTTTGTTGCACCGGATGCTCGTCTTCGGTGATGTGGAACAAGTGCGCAGCCCTTACCACATTTAGAGTTAGTGGTAATCTCATCGCACGTTTGATGCACGGCTTTTTGGGAAGCGCACGAGAGGTGTGCAAAAAAATTTTATTGCCTTTGGATGCTTGCCTTAGTTGACGTGGAACAAGTGTGCGGTCGTTGTACGCGATTGGAGTCAGTGGTAATCTCGTCGCACGTTCGGTGCACGGCTTTCGAAAAGCGCACCAGAAGTGTGAAAATTTTTTTTGCTGCACCGGATGCTCGTCTTCGGTGATGTGGAACAAGTGCGCGGTCGTTACCACAATTGGAGTCAGTGGTAATCTCGTCGCACGTTCGATGTACGGCTTTCGAGAAGCGCACCAGAAGTGTGCAAAATATTTTTGTTCCACCGGATGCTCGTCTTCGGTGATGTGGAACAAGTGCGCGGTCCGTACCACGTTTGGAGTTAGTGGTAATCTCATCGCACGTTCGATGCACAGCTTTGGGGAAGGGCACAGAAGTGTGCTAAAAATTTTTGTTTCTTTGGATGCTCGCCTTTGGTGACGTGGAACAAGTGCGCCCGTCGTTACCACGTTTGGAGTCAGTGGTAATCTCGCCGCACGTTCGATGCACGGCTTTCGGGAAGCACACTAGAAGTGTGCAAAAAATTTTTTTGTTGCACCGGATGCTCGCCTTAGGTGACGTGGAACAGATGCGCGGTCGTTATCACGATTGGGGTCGTGGTAATCTCGTCGCACGTTCGATGCACGGCTTTTCGAGAAACACACCGAAGTGTGCAAAAAATTTTTGTTGCATTAGATGCTCGCCTTAGGTGACGTGGAACAAGTGTGCAGTCGTTACCACGATTAGAGTCAGTGGTAATCTCATCGCACGTTCGATGCGCGGCTTTCGGAAAGCACACCAGAAGTGCGCAAAAAATTTTTGTTGCACCGGATGCTCGTCTTCGGTGATGTGGAACAAGTGCGCAGTCCTTACCACGTTTGGAGTTAGTGGTAATCTCATCGCACGTTCCATGCCCAGCTTTCGGAAGCGCACTAGAAGTGTCAAAAAAAATTTTGTTGCACCGGATGCTCGCCTTAGGTGACGTGGAATAAGTGCGCGGTCGTTACCACGGTTGGAGTCAGTGGCAATCTCGTCGTACGTTCGATGGACGGCTTTCGGGAAGCGCACCAGAAGTGTGCCAAAAATTTTTGTTGCACCGGATGCTCGCCTTAGGTGACGTGGAACAAGTGCGCAGTTGTTACCACGATTCGAGTCAGTGGTAATCCCGTCGCACGTATGATGCACGGCTTTTGAGAAGCGCACCATAAGTGCGCAAAAATTTTTGATTGCACCAGATGCTCGTCATCGGTGATGTGGAACAAGTGCGCGGTCGTTACCACGATTGGAGTCAGTGGTAGTCTCGTCGCACGTTCGATGCACAGCTTTTGGGAAGGGCACCAGAAGTGTGCGAAAAAATTTTGTTGCACTGGATGCTCGCCTTAGGTGACGTGGAACAAGTGCGCCGTCGTTACCACGATTGAGTCGGTGGTATTCGCGTCGCCGCACGTTCAATGCACGGCTTTCGGGAAGCGCACCAGAAGTGTGCAAAAAATTTTTGTTGCATCAGATGCTCGCCTTTGGTGATGTGGAACAAGTGTGCAGTCGTTACCACGATTGGAGTCAGTGATAATCTCATCGCACGTTTGATGCACGGCTTTCGAAAAGAGCACCAGAAGTGTGCAAAAATTTTTGTTGCACCAGATGCTCGTCTTCGGTGATGTGGAACAAGTGCGCGGTCCTTGCCACATTTAGAGTTAGTGGTAATCTCATCGCACGTTCGATGCACGGCTTTTGGGAAGCGCACCAGAAGTGTGCAAAAAAATTTTGTTGCACCGGATGCTTGCCTTAGTTGACATGTAACAAGTGTGCGGTCGTTACTACGATTGGAGTTAGTGGTAATCTCGTCGCGACGTTCGATGCACGGCTTTCAGCAAAAGCGCACCGGAAGGGTGAAAAATTTTTTTGTTGCACCGGATGCTCGTCTTCGGTGATGTGGAACAAGTCTTGCGCCGGTCGTTACCACGATTGGAGTCGGTGGTAATCTCGTCGCACGTTCAATGCACGGCTTTTCGGGAAGCACACTAGAAGTGTGCAAAAAATTTTGTTGCACCGGATGCTCGCCTTAGGTGACGTGGAACAGATGCGCCGGTCGTTATCACGATTGGGGTCAGTGGTAATCTCGCCGCACGTTCGATGCACGGCTTTCGAGAAACACACAGAAGTGTGCAAAAAATTTTGTTGCATTAGATGCTCGCCTTAGGTGACGTGGAACAAGTGTGCAGTCGTTACCACGATTAGAGTCAGTGATAATCTCATCGCACGTTCGATGCACGGCTTTCGGAAAGCACACCAGAAGTGCGCAAAAAATTTTTGTTGCACCGGATGCTCGTCTTCGGTGATGTGGAACAAGTGCGCAGCCCTTACCACATTTAGAGTTAGTGGTAATCTCATCGCACGTTTGATGCACGGCTTTTGGGAAGCGCACCAGAGGTGTGCAAAAAAAATTTTATTGCACCGGATGCTTGCCTTAGTTGACGTGGAACAAGTGTGCGGTCGTTAGTACGATTGGAGTCAGTGGTAATCTCGCCGCACGTTCGGTGCACGGCTTCGAAAAAGCGCACTGGAAGTGTGAAATTTTTTTTGCTGCACCGGATGCTCGTCTTCGGTGATGTGGAACAAGTGCGCCGGTCGTTACCACAATTGAGTCGAGTGGTAATCTCGTCGCACGTTCGATGTACGGCTTTCGAGAAGCGCACCAGAAGTGTGCAAAATATTTTTGTTCCACCGGATGCTCGTCTTCGGTGATGTGGAACAAGTGCGCGGTCCGTACCACGTTTGGAGTTAGTGGTAATCTCATCGCACGTTCGATGCACAGCTTTGGGGAAGGGCACCAGAAGTGTGCTAAAAATTTTTGTTTCACTGGATGCTCGCCTTTGGTGACGTGGAACAAGTGCGCCGTCGTTACCACGATTGGAGTCAGTGGTAATCTGGTCGCACGTTCGATGCACGGCTTTTGGGAAGCGCACCAGAAGTGTGCAAAAAAATTTTGTTGCACCGGATGCTCGCCTTAGGTGACGTGGAACAAGTGCGCGGTCGTTACCACGATTGGAGTCAGTGGTAATCTCGTCGCACGTTCGATGTACGGCTTTCGGGAAGCGCACCAGAAGTGTGCAAAATATTTTTGTTGCACCGGATGCTCGTCTTCGGTGATGTGGAACAAGTGCGCGGTCTGTACCACGTTTGGAGTTAGTGGTAATCTCATCGCACGTTCGATGCCCAACTTTGGGGAAGGGCACCAGAAGTGTGCTAAAAATTTTTGTTGCACCGAAAGCTCGCCTTAGGTGACGTGGAACAAGTGCGCCGTCGTTACCACGATTGGAGTCAGTGGTAATCTCGTCGCATGTTCAATGCACAGCTTTCAGGAAGCGCACGAAGTGTGCAAAAATTTTTTTTGTTGCACCGGATGCTCGTCTTTGGTGATGTGGAACAAGTGCGCGGTCCTTACCACGTTTAGAATTAGTGGTAATCTCATCGCACGTTCGATGCACAGCTTTGGGAAGGGCACCGAAGTGTGCAAAAAAATTTTGTTGCCTTTGGATGCTCGCCTTAGGTGACGTGGAACAAGTGCACCGTCGTTACCACGATTGAGTCGGTGGTATTCTCGTCGCACGTTCGATGCACGGCTTTCGAGAAGCGCACCAGAAGTGTGCAAAAAAACTTTGTTGCATCGGATGCTCGCCTTAGGTGACGTGAAACAAGTGTGCAGTCATTACCACGATTGGAGTCAATGATAATCTCATCGCACGTTTGGTTCACGGCTTTCGAAAAGAGCACCAGAAGTGCGCAAAAAATTTTTGTTGCACCAGATGCTCGTCTTCGGGGAGGTGGAACAAGTGCGCGGTAAGGACCACATTTAGAGTTAGTGGTAATCTCATCGAACGTTCGATGCACGGCTTTTTGGGAAGCGCACCGAAGTGTGCAAAAAATTTTGTTGCACCGGATGCTCGCCTTTAGTTGACTGTAACAAGTGTGCGGTCGTTACTACGATTGGAGTCGGTGGTAATCTCGTCGCACATTCGATGCACGGCTTTCGGGAAGCGCACCAGAAGGGTGAAAATTTTTTTTGTTGCACCGGATGCTCGTCTTCGGTGATGTGGAACAAGTGCACGGTCGTTACCATGATTGGAGTCAGTGGTAATCTCGTCGCACGTTCGATGCATGGCTTTCGGGAAGCACACTAGAAGTGTGCAAAAAATTTTTGTTGCACCGGATGCTCGCCTTAGGTGACGTGGAACAGGTGCGCGGTCGTTATCACAATTGGGGTCAGTGGTAATCTCGTCGCACGTTCGATGCACGGCTTTCGGGAAACGCTCCAGAAGTGTGCAAAAAATTTTTGTTGCATTAGATGCTCGCCTTAGGTGACGTGGAACAAGTGTGCAGTCGTTACCACGATTAGAGTCAGTGGTAATCTCATCGCACGTTCGATGTACGGCTTTCGGGAAGCGCACCAGAAGTGTGCCAAAAATTTTAATTGCACCGGATGCTCGTCTTCGGCGATGTGGAACAAGTGCGCAGGCCTTACCACATTTAGAGTTAGTGGTAATCTCATCGCACGTTCGATGCACGGCTTTTGGGAAGCGCACCAGAAGTGTGCAAAAAAATTTTGTTGCACCGGATGCTCGCCTTAGTTGACGTGGAACAAGTGTGCGGTCGTTAGTACGATTGGAGTCAGTGGTAATATCGTCGCACATTCGGTGCACGGCCGAAAAAAAGCGCACCAGAAGTGTGAAAATTTTTTTTGTTGCACCGGATGCTCGTCTTCGGTGATGTGGAACAAGTGCGCGGTCGTTACCACGATTGGAGTCAGTGGTAATCTCGTCGCACGTTCGATGTACAGCTTTCGGGAAGCGCACCAGAAGTGTGCAAAATATTTTTGTTGCACCGGATGCTCGTCTTCGGTGATGTGGAACAAGTGCGCGGTCCGTACCACGTTTGGAGTTAGTGGTAATCTCATCGCACGTTCGATGCACAGCTTTGGGGAAGGGCACCAGAAGTGTGCTAAAAATTTTTGTTGCACTGGATGCTCGCCTTAGGTGACGTGGAACAAGTGCGCCGTCGTTACCACGATTGGAGTCAGTGGTAATCTCGTCGCACGTTCGATGCACGGCTTTTGGGAAGCGCACCAGAAGTGTGCAAAAAAATTTTGTTGCACCGGATGCTCGCCTTAGGTGACGTGGAACAAGTGCGCGGTCGTTACCACGATTGGAGTCGATGGTAATCTCGTCGCACGTTCGATGTAACGGCTTTCGGGAAGCGCACGAAGTGTGCAAAATATTTTTTTTGTTGCACCGGATGCTCGTCTTCGGTGATGTGGAACAAGTCTTGTGCGGTCTGTACCACGTTTGGAGTTAGTGGTAATCTCATCGCACTTTCGATGCACAACTTTGGGGAAGGGCACCGAAGTGTGCTAAAAATTTTTGTTGCACCGAAAAGCTCGCCTTAGGTGGCGTGGAACAAGTGCGCCCGTCGTTACCACGATTGGAGTCGGTGGTAATCTCGTCGCATGTTCAATGCACAGCTTTCGGGAAGCGCACCGAAGTGTGCAAAAATTTTTTTTGTTGCACCGGATGCTCGTCTTTGGTGATGTGGAACAAGTGCTCGGTCCTTACAACGTTTAGAATTAGTGGTAATCTCATCGCACGTTCGATGCACAGCTTTGGGAAGGGCACGGAAGTGTGCAAAAAAATTTTGTTGCTTTGGATGCTGCGCCTTAGGTGACGTGGAACAAGTGCACCGTCGTTACCACGATTTGAGTCGGTGGTATTCTCGTCGCACGTTCGATGCACGGCTTTCGAGAAGCGCACCGAAGTGTGCAAAAAATTTGTTGCATCAGATGCTCGCCTTAGGTGACGTGAAACAAGTGTGCAGTCATTACCACGATTGGAGTCGGTGATAATCTCATCGCACGTTTGGTTCACGGCTTTCGAAAAGAGCACCAGAAGTGCGCAAAAAATTTTTGTTGCACCAGATGCTCGTCTTAGTTGACCTGTAACAAGTGTGCGGTCGTTACTACGATTGGAGTCAGTGGTAATCTCGTCGCACATTCGATGCACGGCTTTCGGGAAGGGCACCAGAAGGGTGAAAATTTTTTTTGTTGCACCGGATGCTCGTCTTCGGTGATGTGGAACAAGTGCGCCGGTCGTTACCATGATTGGAGTCGGTGGTAATCTCGTCGCACGTTCGATGCATGGCTTTCGGGAAGCACACTAGAAGTGTGCAAAAATTTTGTTGCACGGATGCTCGCCTTAGGTGACGTGGAACAGGTGCGCGGGTCGTTATCACAATTGGGGTCACGTTCGATGCACGGCTTTCGGGAAACGCTCCAGAAGTGTGCAAAAAATTTTTGTTGCATTAGATGCTCGCCTTAGGTGACGTGGAACAAGTGTGCAGTCGTTACCACGATTAGAGTCAGTGGTAATCTCATCGCACGCGTTCGATGTGCGGCTTTCGGGAAGCGCACCGAAGTGTGCAAAAATTTTTATTGCACGGATGCTCGTCTTCGGCGATGTGGAACAAGTGCGCAGGCCTTACCACATTTAGAGTTAGTGGTAATCTCTCATCGCACGTTCGATGCACGGCTTTTGGGAAGCGCACCAGAAGTGCAAAAAAATTTTGTTGCACCGGATGCTCGCCTTAGTTGACGTGGAACAAGTGTGCGGTCGTTAGTACGATTGGAGTCGGTGGTAATCTCGTCGTCGCACGTTTGGTGCACGGCTTTCGAAAAAGCTTACCGAAGTGTGAAATTTTTTTTTTGTTGCACCGGATGCTCGTCTTCGGTGATGTGGAACAAGTCTTGCGGTCGTTACCAGACGATTGGAGTCAGTGGTAATCTCGTCGCACGTTCGATGTACAGCTTTCGGGAAGCGCACCGAAGTGTGCAAAATATTTTTGTTGCACCGGATGCTCGTCTTCGGTGATGTGGAACAAGTGCGCCGGTCCGTACCACATTTGGAGTTAGTGGTAATCTCATCGCACGTTCGATGCACAGCTTTTGGGAAGGGCACCGGAAGTGTGCAAAAATTTTTGTTGCACCGGATGCTCGCCTTAGGTGACGTGGAACAGGTCTTGCGGTCGTTATCACAATTGGGGTCGGTGGTAATCTCGTCGCGCGTTCGATGCACGGCTTTCGGGAAACGCTCCAGAAGTGTGCAAAAAATTTTTGTTGCATTAGATGCTCGCCTTAGGTGACGTGGAACAAGTGTGCAGTCGTTACCACGATTAGAGTCAGTGGTAATCTCATCGCACGTTCGATGTACGGCTTTCGGGAAGCGCACCAGAAGTGTGCCAAAAATTTTAATTGCACCGGATGCTCGTCTTCGGCGATGTGGAACAAGTGCGCAGGCCTTACCACATTTAGAGTTAGTGGTAATCTCATCGCACGTTCGATGCACGGCTTTTGGGAAGCGCACCAGAAGTGTGCAAAAAAATTTTGTTGCACCGGATGCTCGCCTTAGTTGACGTGGAACAAGTGTGCGGTCGTTAGTACGATTGGAGTCAGTGGTAATCTCGTCGCACATTCGGTGCACGGCTTTCGAAAAGCGCACCAGAAGTGTGAAAATTTTTTTTGTTGCACCGGATGCTCGTCTTCGGTGATGTGGAACAAGTGCGCGGTCGTTACCACGATTGGAGTCAGTGGTAATCTCGTCGCACGTTCGATGTACAGCTTTCGGGAAGCGCACCAGAAGTGTGCAAAATATTTTTGTTGCACCGGATGCTCGTCTTCGGTGATGTGGAACAAGTGCGCGGTCCGTACCACGTTTGGAGTTAGTGGTAATCTCATCGCACGTTCGATGCACAGCTTTGGGGAAGGGCACCAGAAGTGTGCTAAAAATTTTTGTTGCACTGGATGCTCGCCTTAGGTGACGTGGAACAAGTGCGCCGTCGTTACCACGATTGGAGTCGGTGGTAATCTCGTCGCACGTTCGATGCACGGCTTTTGGGAAGCGCACCGAAGTGTGCAAAAAAATTTTGTTGCACCGGATGCTCGCCTTAGGTGACGTGGAACAAGCGCCGGTCGTTCGTTACCACGATTGGAGTCAGTGGTAATCTCGCCGCACGTTCGATGTACGGCTTTCGGGGAAGCGCACCGAAGTGTGCAAAATATTTTTGTTGCACCGGATGCTCGTCTTCGGTGATGTGGAACAAGTCGCGCGGTGCTGTACCACGTTTGGAGTTAGTGGTAATCTCATCGCACTTTCGATGCACAACTTTGGGGAAGGGCACCAGAAGTGTGCTAAAAATTTTTGTTGCACCGAAAGCTCGCCTTAGGTGACGTGGAACAAGTGCGCCGTCGTTACCACGATTGGAGTCAGTGGTAATCTCGTCGCATGTTCAATGCACGGCTTTCGAGGAAGCGCACGCGAAGTGTGCAAAAAAATTTTTGTTGCACCGGATGCTCGTCTTTGGTGATGTGGAACAAGTGCTCGGTCCTTACAACGTTTAGAATTAGTGGTAATCTCATCGCACGTTCGATGCACAGCTTTGGGAAGGGCACGAAGTGTGCAAAAAATTTTGTTGCCTTTGGATGCTCGCCTTAGGTGACGTGGAACAAGTGCACCGTCGTTACCACGATTGAGTCGGTGGTATTCTCGTCGCACGTTCGATGCACGGCTTTCGAGAAGCGCACCAGAAGTGTGCAAAAAATTTGTTGCATCAGATGCTCGCCTTAGGTGACGTGAAACAAGTGTGCAGTCATTACCACGATTGGAGTCAGTGATAATCTCATCGCACGTTTGGTTCACGGCTTTCGAAAAGAGCACCAGAAGTGCGCAAAAAATTTTTGTTGCACCAGATGCTCGTCTTAGTTGACCTGTAACAAGTGTGCGGTCGTTACTACGATTGGAGTCAGTGGTAATCTCGTCGCACGTTCGATGCACGGCTTTCGGGAAACGCTCGAAGTGTGCAAAAATTTTTGTTGCATTAGATGCTCGCCTTAGGTGACGTGGAACAAGTGTGCAGTCGTTACCACGATTAGAGTCAGTGGTAATCTCATCGCACGTTCGATGTACGGCTTTCGGGAAGCGCACCAGAAGTGTGCCAAAAATTTTAATTGCACCGGATGCTCGTCTTCGGCGATGTGGAACAAGTGCGCAGGCCTTACCACATTTAGAGTTAGTGGTAATCTCATCGCACGCGTTCGATGCACGGCTTTTGGGAAGCGCACCAGAAGTGTGCAAAAAAATTTTGTTGCACCGGATGCTCGCCTTAGTTGACGTGGAACAAGTGTGCGGTCGTTAGTACGATTGGAGTCAGTGGTAATCTCGTCGCACATTCGGTGCACGGCTTTCGAAAAAGCGCACCGAAGTGTGAAAATTTTTTTGTTGCACCGGATGCTCGTCTTCGGTGATGTGGAATGCGCGCCGGTCGTTACCACGATTAGAGTTAGTGGTAATCTCGTCGCACGTTCGATGTACAGCTTTCGGGAAGCGCACCAGAAGTGTGCAAAATATTTTTGTTGCACCGGATGCTCGTCTTCGGTGATGTGGAACAAGTGCGCGGTCCTTACCACGTTTGGAGTTAGTGGTAATCTCATCGGACGTTCGATGCACAGCTTTGGGGAAGGGCACCGAAGTGTGCTAAAATTTTTGTTGCTTTGGATGCTCGCCTTAGGTGACGTGGAACAAGTGCGCCGTCGTTACCACGATTGAGTCAGTGGTAATCTCGTCGCACGTTCGATGCACGGCTTTTGGGAAGCGCACCAGAAGTGTGCAAAAAAATTTTGTTGCACCGGATGCTCGCCTTAGGTGACGTGGAACAAGTGCGCGGTCGTTACCACGATTGGAGTCAGTGGTAATCTCGTCGCACGTTCGATGTACGGCTTTCGGGAAGCGCACCAGAAGTGTGCAAAATATTTTTGTTGCACCGGATGCTCGTCTTCGGTGATGTGGAACAAGTGCGCGGTCTGTACCACGTTTGGAGTTAGTGGTAATCTCATCGCACTTTCGATGCACAACTTTGGGGAAGGGCACCAGAAGTGTGCTAAAAATTTTTGTTGCACCGAAAGCTCGCCTTAGGTGACGTGGAACAAGTGCGCCGTCGTTACCACGATTGGAGTCAGTGGTAATCTCGTCGCATGTTCAATGCACAGCTTTCAGGAAGCGCACCAGAAGTGTGCAAAAAATTTTTGTTGCACCGGATGCTCGTCTTTGGTGATGTGGAACAAGTGCTCGGTCCTTACAACGTTTAGAATTAGTGGTAATCTCATCGCACGTTCGATGCACAGCTTTGGGAAGGGCACCAGAAGTGTGCAAAAAAATTTTGTTGCACTGGATGCTCGCCTTAGGTGACGTGGAACAAGTGCACCGTCGTTACCACGATTGGAGTCGGTGGTATTCTCGTCGCACGTTCGATGCACGGCTTTCGAGAAGCGCACCAGAAGTGTGCAAAAAAATTTGTTGCATCAGATGCTCGCCTTAGGTGACGTGAAACAAGTGTGCAGTCATTACCACGATTGGAGTCAGTGATAATCTCATCGCACGTTTGGTTCACGGCTTTCGAAAAGAGCACCAGAAGTGCGCAAAAAATTTTTGTTGCACCAGATGCTCGTCTTAGTTGACCTGTAACAAGTGTGCGGTCGTTACTACGATTGGAGTCAGTGGTAATCTCGTCGCACATTCGATGCACGGCTTTCGGGAAGGGCACCAGAAGGGTGAAAATTTTTTTTGTTGCACCGGATGCTCGTCTTCGGTGATGTGGAACAAGTGCGCGGTCGTTACCATGATTGGAGTCAGTGGTAATCTCGTCGCACGTTCGATGCATGGCTTTCGGGAAGCACACTAGAAGTGTGCAAAAAATTTTTGTTGCACCGGATGCTCGCCTTAGGTGACGTGGAACAGGTGCGCGGTCGTTATCACAATTGGGGTCACGTTCGATGCACGGCTTTCGGGAAACGCTCCAGAAGTGTGCAAAAAATTTTTGTTGCATTAGATGCTCGCCTTAGGTGACGTGGAACAAGTGTGCAGTCGTTACCACGATTAGAGTCAGTGGTAATCTCATCGCACGTTCGATGTACGGCTTTCGGGAAGCGCACCAGAAGTGTGCAAAAAATTTTTATTGCACCGGATGCTCGTCTTCGGCGATGTGGAACAAGTGCGCAGGCCTTACCACATTTAGAGTTAGTGGTAATCTCATCGCACGTTCGATGCACGGCTTTTGGGAAGCGCACCAGAAGTGTGCAAAAAAATTTTGTTGCACCGGATGCTCGCCTTAGTTGACGTGGAACAAGTGTGCGGTCGTTAGTACGATTGGAGTCAGTGGTAATCTCGTGGCACGTTTGGTGCACGGCTTTCGAAAAGCTTACCAGAAGTGTGAAATTTTTTTTTGTTGCACCGGATGCTCGTCTTCGGTGATGTGGAACAAGTGCGCGGTCGTTACCACGATTGGAGTCAGTGGTAATCTCGTCGCACGTTCGATGTACAGCTTTTCGGGGAAGCGCACGAAGTGTGCAAAATATTTTTGTTGCACCGGATGCTCGTCTTCGGTGATGTGGAACAAGTGCGCGGTCCGTACCACATTTGGAGTTAGTGGTAATCTCATCGCACGTTCGATGCACAGCTTTTGGGAAGGGCACCAGAAGTGTGCTAAAAATTTTTGTTGCACCGGATGCTCGCCTTAGGTGACGTGGAACAAGTGCGCCGTCGTTACCACGATTGGAGTCAGTGGTAATCTCGTCGCATGTTCAATGCACGGCTTTCAGGAAGCGCACCAGAAGTGTGCAAAAAATTTTTGTTGCACCGGATGCTCGTCTTTGGTGATGTGGAACAAGTGCGCGGTCCTTACCACGTTTAGAATTAGTGGTAATCTCATCGCACGTTCGATGCACAGCTTTGGGAAGGGCACCAGAAGTGTGCAAAAAAATTTTGTTGCACTGGATGCTCGCCTTAGGTGACGTGGAACAAGTGCACCGTCGTTACCACGATTGGAGTCAGTGGTATTCTCGTCGCACGTTCGATGCACGGCTTTCGAGAAGCGCACCAGAAGTGTGCAAAAAAACTTTGTTGCATCAGATGCTCGCCTTAGGTGACGTGAAACAAGTGTGCAGTCATTACCACGATTGGAGTCAGTGATAATCTCATCGCACGTTTGATTCACGGCTTTCGAAAATAGCACCAGAAGTGCGCAAAAAATTTTTGTTGCACCAGATGCTCGTCTTCGGTGATGTGGAACAAGTGCGCGGTAAGGACCACATTTAGAGTTAGTGGTAATCTCATCGAACGTTCGATGCACGGCTTTTGGGAAGCGCACCAGAAGTGTGCAAAAAAATTTTGTTGCACCGGATGCTCGCCTTAGTTGACCTGTGACAAGTGTGCGGTCGTTACTACGATTGGAGTCAGTGGTAATCTCGTCGCACATTCGATGCACGGCTTTCGGGAAGCGCACCAGAAGGGTGAAAATTTTTTTTGTTGCACCGGATGCTCGTCTTCGGTGATGTGGAACAAGTGCGCGGTCGTTACCATGATTGGAGTCAGTGGTAATCTCGTCGCACGTTCGATGCATGGCTTTCGGGAAGCACACTAGAAGTGTGCAAAAAATTTTTGTTGCACCGGATGCTCGCCTTAGGTGACGTGGAACAGGTGCGCGGTCGTTATCACAATTGGGGTCAGTGGTAATCTCGTCGCACGTTCGATGCACGGCTTTCGGGAAACGCACCAGAAGTGTGCAAAAATTTTTTGTTGCATTAGATGCTCGCCTTAGGTGACGTGGAACAAGTGTGCAGTCGTTACCACGATTAGAGTCAGTGGTAATCTCATCGCACGTTCGATGTACGGCTTTCGGGAAGCGCACCGAAGTGTGCAAAAATTTTTATTGCACCGGATGCTCGTCTTCGGTGATGTGGAACAAGTGCGCAGGCCTTACCACATTTAGAGTTAGTGGTAATCTCATCGCACGTTCGATGCACGGCTTTTTGGGAAGCGCACGAAGTGTGCAAAAAAATTTTGTTGCACCGGATGCTCGCCTTAGTTGACGTGGAACAAGTGTGCGGTCGTTAGTACGATTGGAGTCAGTGGTAATCTCGTCGCACGTTTGGTGCACGGCTTTCGAAAAGCGCACTAGAAGTGTGAAAATTTTTTTTGTTGCACCGGATGCTCGTCTTCGGTGATGTGGAACAAGTGCGCGGTCGTTACCACGATTGGAGTCAGTGGTAATCTGGTCGCACGTTCGATGTACAGCTTTCGGGAAGCGCACCAGAAGTGTGCAAAATATTTTTGTTGCACCGGATGCTCGTCTTCGGTGATGTGGAACAAGTGCGCGGTCCGTACCACATTTGAGTTAGTGGTAATCTCATCGCACGTTCGATGCACAGCTTTTTGAGAAGGGCACCGAAGTGTGCTAAAAATTTTTGTTGCACCGGATGCTCGCATTAGGTGACGTGGAACAAGTGCGCCGTCGTTACCACGATTGGAGTCAGTGGTAATCTCGTCGCACGTTTGATGTACGGCTTTCGGGAAGCGCACCAGAAGTGTGCAAAATATTTTTTTGTTGCACGGATGCTCGTCTTTGGTGACGTGGAATAAGTGCGCGGTCCGTACCACGTTTGGAGTTAGTGGTAATCTCATCGCACGTTCGATGCACAGCTTTGGGAAGGGCACCAAAAGTGTGCAAAAAAATTTTGTTGCACTGGATGCTCGCCTTAGGTGACGTGGAACAAGTGCACCGTCGTTACCACGATTGAGTCGGTGGTATTCTCGTCGCCGCACGTTCGATGCACGGCTTTCGAGAAGCGCACCAGAAGTGTGCAAAAAAACTTTGTTGCATCAGATGCTCGCCTTAGGTGACGTGAAACAAGTGTGCAGTTATTACCACGATTGGGGTCAGTGATAATCTCATCGCACGTTTGATTCACGGCTTTCGAAAAGAGCACCAGAAGTGCGCAAAAAATTTTTGTTGCACCAGATGCTCGTCTTCGGTGATGTGGAACAAGTGCGCGGTAAGGACCACATTTAGAGTTAGTGGTAATCTCATCGAACGTTCGATGCACGGCTTTTGGGAAGCGCACCAGAAGTGTGCAAAAAAATTTTGTTGCACCGGATGCTCGCCTTAGTTGACCTGTGACAAGTGTGCGGTCGTTACTACGATTGGAGTCAGTGGTAATCTCGTCGCACATTCGATGCACGGCTTTCGGGAAGCGCACCAGAAGGGTGAAAATTTTTTTTGTTGCACCGGATGCTCGTCTTCGGTGATGTGGAACAAGTGCGCGGTCGTTACCATGATTGAGTCGGTGGTAATCTCATCGCACGTTCGATGCATGGCTTTCGGGAAGCACACTAGAAGTGTGCAAAAATTTTTGTTGCACCGGATGCTCGCCCTTAGGTGACGTGGAACAGGTGCGCGGTCGTTATCACAATTGGGGTCAGTGGTAATCTCGTCGCACGTTCGATGCACGGCTTTCGGGAAACGCACCAGAAGTGTGCAAAAAATTTTTGTTGCATTAGATGCTCGCCTTAGGTGACGTGGAACAAGTGTGCAGTCGTTACCACGATTAGAGTCAGTGGTAATCTCATCGCATGTTCGATGTACGGCTTTCGGGAAGCGCACCAGAAGTGTGCAAAAAATTTTTATTGCACCGGATGCTCGTCTTCGGTGATGTGGAACAAGTGCGCAGGCCTTACCACATTTAGAGTTAGTGGTAATCTCATCGCACGTTCGATGCACGGCTTTTGGGAAGCGCACCTGAAGTGTGCAAAAAAATTTTGTTGCACCGGATGCTCGCCTTAGTTGACGTGGAACAAGTGTGCGGTCGTTAGTACGATTGGAGTCAGTGGTAATCTCGTCGCACGTTTGGTGCACGGCTTTCGAAAAGCGCACCAGAAGTGTGAAAATTTTTTTTGTTGCACCGGATGCTCGTCTTCGGTGATGTGGAACAAGTCTTGCGGTCGTTACCACGATTGAGTCGGTGGTAATCTCGTCGCACGTTCGATGTACAGCTTTCGGGAAGCGCACCAGAAGTGTGCAAAATATTTTTGTTGCACCGGATGCTCGTCTTCGGTGATGTGGAACAAGTGCGCGGTCGTTACCACGATTGGAGTCAGTGGTAATCTCGTCGCACGTTCGATGCACGGCTTTGAAAGCGCACCGAAGTGTGCAATAAAATTTTGTTGCACCGACGCACGCCTTAGGTGACGTGGAACAAGTGCGCGGTCGTTACCACGATTAGAGTCAGTGGTAATCTTATCGCATGTTCGATGCACAGCTTTTGGGAAGCGCACAGAAGTGTGCAAAAAATTTTTGTTGCACCGGATGCTCGTCTTCGGTGATGTGGAACAAGTGCGCGGTCCGTACCACATTTGGAGTTAGTGGTAATCTCATCGCACGTTCGATGCACAGCTTTTGGGAAGGGCACCAGAAGTGTGCTAAAAATTTTTGTTGCACCGGATGCTCGCCTTAGGTGACGTGGAACAAGTGCGCCGTCGTTACCACGATTGGAGTCAGTGGTAATCTCGTCGCACGTTTGATGTACGGCTTTCGGGAAGCGCACCAGAAGTGTGCAAAATATTTTTGTTGCACAGGATGCTCGTCTTTGGTGATGTGGAACAAGTGCGCGGTCCGTACCACGTTTGGAGTTAGTGGTAATCTCATCGCACGTTTGATGCACAGCTTTGGGGAAGGGCACCAGAAGTGTGCTAAAAATTTTTGTTGCTCCGGAAGCTCGCCTTAGGTGACGTGGAACAAGTGCGCCGTCGTTACCACGATTGGAGTCAGTGGTAATCTCGTCGCATGTTCAATGCACGGCTTTCAGGAAGCGCACCAGAAGTGTGCAAAAAAATTTTGTTGCACCGGATGCTCGTCTTTGGTGATGTGGAACAAGTGCGCGGTCCTTACCACGTTTAGAATTAGTGGTAATCTCATCGCACGTTCGATGCACAGCTTTTGGGAAGGGCACCAGAAGTGTGCAAAAAAATTTTGTTGCCCCGGATGCTCGCCTTAAGTGACGTGGAACAAGTGCGCCGTCGTTACCACGATTGGAGTCAGTGGTATTCTCGTCGCACGTTCGATGCACGGCTTTCGGGAAGCGCACCAGAAGTGTGCAAAAAAATTTTGTTGCATCAGATGCTCGCCTTAGGTGACGTGGAACAAGTGTGCAGTCGTTACCACGATTGGAGTCAGTGATAATCTCATCGCACGTTTGACCCCGGCTTTCGAAAAGAGCACCAGAAGTGTGCAAAAAATTTTTGTTGCACCAGATGCTCGTCTTCGGTGATGTGGAACAAGTGCGCGGTCCTTACCACATTTAGAGTTACCACTCATCGCACGTTCGATGCACGGCTTTTGGGAAACGCACCAGAAGTGTGCAAAAAAATTTTGTTGCACCAGATGCTCGCCTTAGTTGACATGGAACAAGTGTGCGGTCGTTACTACGATTGGAGTCAGTTGTAATCTCGTCGCACGTTCGATGCACGGCTTTCGGGAAGCGCACCAGAAGGGTGAAATTTTTTTTGTTGCACCGGATGCTCGTCTTCGGTGATGTGGAACAAGTGCGCGGTCGTTACCACGATTGGAGTCAGTGGTAATCTCGTCGCACATTCGATGCACGGCTTTCGGGAAGCACACTAGAAGTGTGCAAAAAATTTTTGTTGCACCGGATGCTCACCTTAGGTGACGTGGAATAGGTGCGCGGTCGTTATCACGATTGGGGTCAGTGGTAATCTCGTCGCACGTTCGATGCACGGCTTTCGGGAAACGCACCAGAAGTGTGCAAAAAATTTTTGTTGCATTAGATGCTCGCCTTAGGTGACGTGGAACAAGTGTGCAGTCGTTACCACGATTAGAGTCAGTGGTAATCTCATCGCACGAGCGATGCACGGCTTTCGGGAAGCGCACCAGAAGTGTGCAAAAAATTTTTGTTGCACCGGATGCTCACCTTAGTTGATGTGGAACAAGTGTGCGGTCGTTAGTACGATTGGAGTCAGTGGTAATCTCGTCGCACGTTCGGTGCACGGCTTTCGAAAAGCGCACCAGAAGTGTGAAATTTTTTTTTTGTTGCACCGGATGCTCGTCTTCGGTGATGTAGAACAAGTGCGCGGTCGTTACCACGATTGGAGTTAGTGGTAATCTCGTCGCACGTTCGATGCACGGCTTTCGGGAAGCGCACTAGAAGTGTGCAAAAAAATTTTGTTGCACCGGATGCTCGCCTTAGGTGACGTGGAACAGGTGCGCGGTCGTTATCACGATTGGAGTCAGTGGTAATCTCGTCGCACGTTCGATGCACGGCTTTCGGGAAGCGCACTAGAAGTGTGCAAAATATTTTTGTTGCACCGGATGCTCGTCTTTGGTGATGTGGAACAAGTGCGCGGTCCTTACCACGTTTGGAGTTAGTGATTATCTCATCGCACGTTCGATGCACAGCTTTTGGGAAGGGCACCAGAAGTGTGCTACAAATTTTTGTTGCACCGGATGCTCGCCTTAGTTGATGTGGAACAAGTGCGCCGTCGTTACCACGATTGGAGTCAGTGGTAATCTCGTCGCACGTTCGATGCATGGCTTTCGGGAAGCGCACCAGAGGTGTGCAAAAATTTTTGTTGCACCGGATGCTCACCTTAGGTGACGTGGAACAAGTGTGCAGTCGTTGCCACGACTGGAGTCAGTGGTAATCTCGTCGCACATTTGATGCACGGCTTTCGGGAAGCGCACCAGAAGTGTGAAAAAAATTTTGTTGCACCGGATGCTCGTCTTCGCTGATGTGGAACAAGTGCGCGGTCGTTACCACGATTGGAGTCAGTGGTAATCTCGTCGCACGTTCGATGCACGGCTTTCAGAAAGCGCACCGAAGTGTGCAATAAAATTTTGTTGCACCGGACGCACGCCTTAGGTGACGTGGAACAAGTGCGCGGTCGTTACCACGATTAGAGTCAGTGGTAATCTTATCGCATGTTCGATGCACAGCTTTTGGGAAGCGCACCAGAAGTGTGCAAAAATTTTTTGTTGCACCGGATGCTCGTCTTCGGTGATGTGGAACAAGTGCGCGGTCCGTACCACATTTGGAGTGAGTGGTAATCTCATCGCACGTTCGATGCACAGCTTTTGGGAAGGGCACCAGAAGTGTGCTAAAAATTTTTGTTGCACCGGATGCTCGCCTTAGGTGACGTGGAACAAGTGCGCCGTCGTTACCACGATTGGAGTCAGTGATAATCTCATCGCACGTTTGACCCCGGCTTTCGAAAAGAGCACCAGAAGTGTGCAAAAAATTTTTGTTGCACCAGATGCTCGTCTTCGGTGATGTGGAACAAGTGCGCGGTCCTTACCACATTTAGAGTTACCACTCATCGCACGTTCGATGCACGGCTTTTGGGAAACGCACCAGAAGTGTGCAAAAAAATTTTGTTGCACCAGATGCTCGCCTTAGTTGACATGGAACAAGTGTGCGGTCGTTACTACGATTGGAGTCAGTTGTAATCTCGTCGCACGTTCGATGCACGGCTTTCGGGAAGCGCACCAGAGGTGTGCAAAATTTTTTGTTGCACCGGATGCTCACCTTAGGTGACGTGGAACAAGTGTGCGATCGTTGCCACGACCGGAGTCGGAGTGGTAATCTCGTCGCACATTTGATGCACGGCTTTCGGGAAGCGCACCAGAAGTGTGCAAAATATTTTTGTTGCACAGGATGCTCGTCTTTGGTGATGTGGAACAAGTGCGCGGTCCGTACCACGTTTGGAGTTAGTGGTAATCTCATCGCACGTTTGATGCACAGCTTTGGGGAAGGGCACCAGAAGTGTGCTAAAAATTTTGTTGCTCGAAGCTTCGCCTTAGGTGACGTGGAACAAGTGCGCGCCGTCGTTACCACGATTGGAGTCAGTGGTAATCTCGTCGCATGTTCAATGCACGGCTTTCAGGGAAGCGCTCAGTGTGCAAAAAATTTTTTGTTGCACTGGATGCTCGTCTTTGGTGATGTGGAACAAGTGCGCGGTCCTTACCACGTTTAGAATTAGTGGTAATCTCATCGCACGCGTTCGATGCACAGCTTTTGGGAAGGGCACCGGTGTGCAAAAAAATTTTGTTGCCCCGGATGCTCGCCTTAAGTGACGTGGAACAAGTGCGCCGTCGTTACGTTACCGATTGGAGTCGGTGGTATTCTCGTCGCACGTTCGATGCACGGCTTTCGGGAAGCGCACAGAAGTGTGCAAAAAAAAATTTTGTTGCATCGGATGCTCGCCTTAGGTGACGTGGAACAAGTGTGCAGTCGTTACCACGATTGAGTCAGTGATAATCTCATCGCACGTTTGATCCCGGCTTTCGAAAAGAGCACCAGAAGTGTGCAAAAAATTTTTGTTGCACCAGATGCTCGTCTTCGGTGATGTGGAACAAGTGCGCGGTCCTTACCACATTTAGAGTTACCACTCATCGCACGTTCGATGCACGGCTTTTGGGAAACGCACCAGAAGTGTGCAAAAAATTTTGTTGCACCAGATGCTCGCCTTTAGTTGACATGGAACAAGTGTGCGGTCGTTACTACGATTGAGTCAGTTGTAATCTCGCCGCACGTTCGATGCACGGCTTTCGGGAAGCGCACGGAAGGGTGAAATTTTTTGTTGCACCGGATGCTCGTCTTCGGTGATGTGGAACAAGTGCGCGGTCGTTACCACGATTGGAGTCGATGGTAATCTCGTCGCACATTCGATGCACGGCTTTCGGGAAGCACACACTAGAAGTGTGCAAAAAATTTTGTTGCACCGGATGCTCACCTTAGGTGACGTGGAATAGGTGCGCGGTCGTTATCACGATTGGGGGTCGGTGGTAATCCGCCGCACGTTCGATGCACGGCTTTCGAAACGCACCAGAAGTGTGCAAAAAAATTTTTGTTGCATTAGATGCTCGCCTTAGGTGACGTGGAACAAGTGTGCAGTCGTTACCACGATTAGAGTCAGTGGTAATCTCATCGCACGAGCGATGCACGGCTTTCGGGAAGCGCACCAGAAGTGTGCAAAAATTTTTGTTGCACCGGATGCTCACCTTAGTTGATGTGGAACAAGTGTGCGGTCGTTAGTACGATTGAGTCAGTGGTAATCTCGTCGCACGCGTTCGGTGCACGGCTTTCGAAAAGCGCACCAGAAGTGTGAAATTTTTTTTTGTTGCACCGGATGCTCGTCTTCGGTGATGTAGAACAAAGCGCTTGTGGTCGTTACCACGATTGAGTTAGTGGTAATCTCGTCGCACGTTCGATGCACGGCTTTCGGGAAGCGCACTAGAAGTGTGCAAAAAAATTTTGTTGCACCGGATGCTCGCCTTAGGTGACGTGGAACAGGTGCGCGGTCGTTATCACGATTGGAGTCAGTGGTAATCTCGTCGCACGTTCGATGCACTTCGGAAGCGCACTAGAAGTGTGCAAAATATTTTTGTTGCACCGGATGCTTCGTCTTTGGTGATGTGGAACAAGTGCGCGGTCCTTACCACGTTTGGAGTTAGTGATTATCTCATCGCACGTTCGATGCACAGCTTTTGGGAAGGGCACCGAAGTGTGCTACAAATTTTGTTGCACCGGATGCTCGCCTTTAGTTGGCGTGGAACAAGTGCGCCGTCGTTACCACGATTGAGTCGATGGTAATCTCGCCGCACGTTCGATGCATGGCTTTCGGGAAGCGCACCAGAGGTGTGCAAAAATTTTTGTTGCACCGGATGCTCACCTTAGGTGACGTGGAACAAGTGTGCAGTCGTTGCCACGACCGGAGTCGAGTGGTAATCTCGTCGCACGCGTTTGATGTACGGCTTTCGAAGCGCACAGAAGAAGTGTGCAAAAATATTTTTGTTGCACAGGATGCTCGTCTTTGGTGATGTGGAACAAGTGCGGCGGTCCGTACCACGTTTGGAGTTAGTGGTAATCTCATCGCACGTTTGATGCACAGCTTTGGGGAAGGGCACCGAAGTGTGCTAAAAATTTTTGTTGCTCGGGAAGCTTCGCCTTAGGTGACGTGGAACAAGTGCGCCGTCGTTACCACGATTGGAGTCGGTGGTAATCTCGTCGCATGTTCAATGCACGGCTTTCGGGAAGCGCACTGTAAGTGTGCAAAAAAATTTTGTTGCACCGGATGCTCGTCTTTGGTGATGTGGAACAAGTGCGCGGTCCTTACCACGTTTAGAATTAGTGGTAATCTCATCGCACGTTCGATGCAACTTTTTGGGAAGGGCACCGAAAGTGTGCAAAAAATTTTGTTGCCCCGGATGCTCGCCTTAAGTGACGTGGAACAAGTGCGCCGTCGTTACCACGATTGAGTCAGTGGTATTCTCGTCGCACGTTCGATGCACGGCTTTCGGAAGCGCGCAGAAGAAGTGTGCAAAAAAATTTTGTTGCATCGATGCTCGCCTTTAGGTGACGTGGAACAAGTGTGCAGTCGTTACCACGATTGAGTCGTGATAATCTCATCGCACGTTTGACCCCCGGCCGAAAAGAGCACCAGAAGTGTGCAAAAATTTTTGTTGCACCAGATGCTCGTCTTCGGTGATGTGGAACAAGTGCGCGGTCCTTACCACATTTAGAGTTACCACTCATCGCACGTTCGATGCACGGCTTTTGGGAAACGCACCAGAAGTGCAAAAAAATTTTGTTGCCCTGATGATGCTCGCCTTAGTTGACATGGAACAAGTGTGCGGTCGTTACTACGATTGGAGTCAGTGGTAATCTCGTCGCACGCTCGATGCACGGCTTTTCGAAGCGCACCGAAGGGTGAAATTTTTTTGTTGCACCGGATGCTCGTCTTCGGTGATGTGGAACAAGCGCGCGGTCGTTACCACGATTGGAGTCAGTGGTTATCTCGTCGCACATTCGATGCACGGCTTTCTTGAAGCACACAAGAAGTGTGCAAAAAAAATTTTGTTGCACCGGATGCTCACCTTAGGTGACGTGGAATAGGTGCGCCGGTCGTTATCACGATTGGGGTCGGTGGTAATCTCGTCGCACGTTCGATGCACGGCTGAAACGCACCAGAAGTGTGCAAAAATTTTTTTGTTGCATTAGATGCTCGCCTTAGGTGACGTGGAACAAGTGTGCGTCGTTACCACGATTAGAGTCAGTGGTAATCTCATCGACGGCGATGCGGCTTTGGGGAAGCGCACCGAGAAGGGTGAAATTTTTTTTGTTGCACCGGATGCTCGTCTTAGGGTGATGTGGAACAAGTGCGCGGTCGTTACCACGATTGGAGTCGGTGGTAATCTCGTCGCACATTCGATGCAACGGCTTTTCGGGAAGCACAATAGAAGTGTGCAAAATTTTTTTTTTTGTTGCACCGGATGCTCACCTTAGGTGACGTGGAATAGGTGCGCCGGTCGTTATCACGATTGGGGTCGGTGGTAATCTCGTCGCGACGTTCGATGCACGGCTTTCGGGAAACGCACCAGAAGTGTGCAAAAATTTTTGTTGCATTAGATGCTCGCCTTAGGTGACGTGGAACAAGTGTGCAGTCGTTACCCGCGATTAGAGTCGGATGGTAATCTCATCGCCTGACGGCGATGCACGGCTTCGAAGCGCACAGAAAGTGTGCAAAATTTTTGTTGCACCGATGCTCACCTTAGTTGATGTGGAACAAGTGTGCGGTCGTTAGTACGATTGGAGTCATTAGTGTCACAAATCTCGTCGACGTTCGGTGCACTTTTCGAAAAAGCGCACGAAGTGTGAAATTTTTTTTGTTGCACCGGATGCTCGTCTTGGTGATGTAGAACAAAAGTGCGCGGTCGTTACCACGATTGAGTTAGTGGTAATCTCGCCGCACGTTCGATGCACGGCTTTCGGGAAGCGCACTAGAAGTGTGCAAAAAATTTTGTTGCACGGGATGCTCGCCTTTTAGGTGACGTGGAACGGTGCGCGCGGTCGTTATCACGATTGGAGTCGGTGGTGTAATCTCGTCCGCACGTTCGATGCACGGCTTTCGGGAAGCGCACTAGAAGTGTGCAAAATATTTTTGTTGCACCGGATGCTCGTCTTTGGTGATGTGGAACAAGTGCGCCGGTCCTTACCACGTTTGGAGTTAGTGATTATCTCATCGCACGTTCGATGCACGCTTTTGGGAAGGGCACCAGAAGTGTGCTACAAATTTTTGTTGCACCGGATGCTCGCCTTTAGTTGACGTGGAACAAGTGCGCCCGCCGTTACCACGATTGGAGTCGGTGGTAATCTCGTCGCACGTTCGATGCATGGCTTTTTCGAAGCGCACTGCAGGTGTGCAAAATTTTTGTTGCACCGGATGCTCACCTTAGGTGACGTGGAACAAGTGTGCAGTCGTTGCCACGACCGGAGTCGATGGTAATCTCGCCGCACGTTTGATGTACGGCTTGAAGCGAAGCGCACAGAAGTGTGCAAAATATTTTTTGTTGCAGGATGCTCGTCTTTGGTGATGTGGAACAAGTGCGGCGGTCCGCACCACGTTTGGAGTTAGTGGTAATCTCATCGCACGTTTGATGCACAGCTTTGGGGAAGGGCACCAGAAGTGTGCTAAAAAATTTTGTTGCTAGGAAGCTTCGCCTTAGGTGACGTGGAACAAGTGCGCCGTAGTTACCACGATTGGAGTCGGTGGTAATCTCGTCGCATGTTCAATGCACGGCTTTCGGGAAGCGCACCGAGAAGTGTGCAAAAAATTTTGTTGCACCGGATGCTCGTCTTTGGTGATGTGGAACAAGTGCGCGGTCCTTACCACGTTTAGAATTAGTGGTAATCTCATCGCACGTTCGATGCACAGCTTTTGGGAAGGGCACCGAAGTGTGCAAAAAATTTTGTTGCCCCGGATGCTCGCCTTAAGTGACGTGGAACAAGTGCGCCCGTCGTTACCACGATTGGAGTCGGTGGTATTCTCGCCGACGTTCGATGCACGGCTTTCGGGGAAGCGCACCAGTGTGCAAAAAATTTTGTTGCATCGGATGTCGCCTTAGGTGACGTGGAACAAGTGTGCGTCGTTACCACGATTGAGTCGGTGATAATCTCATCGCACGCTTGACCCGGCTTTCGAAAAAAGAGCACCGAAGTGTGCAAAAAATTTTTGTTGCACCGTATGCTCGTCTTCGGTGATGTGGAACAAGTGCGCGGTCCTTACCACATTTAGAGTTACCACTCATCGCACGTTCGATGCACGGCTTTTGGGAAACGCACGAGAAGTGTGCAAAAAATTTTGTTGCACCGGATGCTCGCCTTAGTTGACATGGAACAAGTGTGCGGTCGTTACTACGATTGAGTCAGTTGTAATCTCGTCGCACGTTCGATGCACGGCCGGGGGAAGCGCACCAGAAGGGTGAAATTTTTTTGTTGCACCGGATGCTCGTCTTCGGTGATGTGGAACAAGCGCGCGGTCGTTACCACGATTGGAGTCGGTGGTAATCTCGCCGCACATTCGATGCACGGCTTTCGGGAAGCACACTAGAAGTGTGCAAAAATTTTGTTGCACCGGATGCTCACCTTAGGTGACGTGGAATAGGTGCGCCGGTCGTTATCACGATTGGGGTCAGTGGTTATCTCGTCGCACGTTCGATGCACGGCTTTGGAAACGCACGAAGTGTGCAAAAAATTTTTGTTGCATTAGATGCTCGCCTTAGGTGACGTGGAACAAGTGTCTTTGTCGTTACCACGATTAGAGTCAGTGGTAATCTCATCGCACGAGCGATGCACGGCTTTCGGGGAAGCGCACAGAAGTGTGCAAAAAATTTTTGTTGCACCGGATGCTCACCTTAGTTGATGTGGAACAAGTGTGCGGTCGTTAGTACGATTGGAGTCAAGTGGTAATCTCGTCGCACGTTCGGTGCACGGCTTTAAAAAAGCGCACCGGAAGTGTGAAATTTTTTTTTGTTGCACCGATGCTCGTCTTCGGTGATGTAGAACAAGTGCGCGGTCGTTACCACGATTGGAGTTAGTGGTAATCTCGTCGCACGTTCGATGCACGGCTTTGGGAAGGGCACCGTGGTGTGCTACACATTTTGTTGCACCGGATGCTCGCCTTTAGTTGACGTGGAACAAGTGCGCCGCCGTTACCACGATTGGAGTCAGTGGTAATCTCGCCGCACGTTCGATGCATGGCTTTCGGAAGCGCACCGCAGGTGTGCAAAAATTTTGTTGCACGGATGCTCACCTTAGGTGACGTGGAACAAGTGTGCAGTCGTTGCCACGACTGGAGTCGCTGGTAATCTCGTCGCACATTTGATGCACGGCTTTCGGGAAGCGCACCAGAAGTGTGAAAAAAAATTTTGTTGCAATCGATGCTCGTCTTCGCTGATGTGGAACAAGCGCGGTCGTTACCACGATTGGAGTCAGTGGTAATCTCGTCGCACGCTCGATGCACGGGCTTTCAGAAAGCGCACCGGTGTGCAATAAAATTTTTGTTGCACCGGACGCTTGCGCCTTAGGTGACGTGGAACAAGTGCGCGGTCGTTACCACGATTAGAGTCAGTGGTAATCTTATCGCATGTTCGATGCACAGCTTTTTGGGAAGCGCACCGAAGTGTGCAAAAATTTTTGTTGCAACCGGATGCTCGTCTTCGGTGATGTGGAACAAGTGCCGGTCCGTACCACATTTGAGTTAGTGGTAATCTCATCGCACGTTCGATGCACAGCTTTTGGGAAGGGCACCAGAAGTGTGCTAAAAATTTTTGTTGCACCGGATGTCGCCTTAGGTGACGTGGAACAAGTGCGCCGTCGTTACCACGATTGAGTCGGTGATAATCTCGCCGCGACGCTTGATGTACGGCTTTGAAGCGCACAGAAGTGTGCAAAATATTTTTGTTGCACAGGATGCTCGTCTTTGGTGATGATGTGGAACAGCGCCGGTCCGTACCACGTTTGGAGTTAGTGGTAATCTCATCGCACGCTTGATGCACTTTTGGGGAAGGGCACCGAAGTGTGCTAAAAATTTTTGTTGCTCGAAGTCGCCTTAGGTGACGTGGAACAAGTGCGCCGTCGTTACCACGATTGAGTCAGTGGTAATCTCGTCGCATGTTCAATGCACGGCCAGAAGCGCACCGAAGTGTGCAAAAAATTTTGTTGCACCGGATGCTCGCCTTTGGTGATGTGGAACAAGTGCGCCTGGTCCTTACCACGTTTAGAATTAGTGGTAATCTCATCGCACGCTCGATGCACAGCTTTTGGGAAGGGCACCGTAAGTGTGCAAAAAAAATTTTGTTGCCCCGGATGCTCGCCTTTAGGTGACGTGGAACAAGTGCGCCGCCGTTACCACGATTGGAGTCGGTGGTATTCTCGCCGCACGCTCGATGCACGGCTTTCGGAAGCGCCAGAAGTGTGCAAAAATTTTGTTGCATCGATGCTCGCCTTTAGGTGACGTGGAACAAGTGTGCGCCGTTACCACGATTGGAGTCAATTGATAATCTCATCGCACGCTTGACCCCTCGCTTTTCTAAAAGAGCACCCGAAGTGTGCAAAAATTTTTGTTGCACCAGATGCTCGTCTTCGGTGATGTGGAACAAGTGCGCGGTCCTTACCACATTTAGAGTTACCACTCATCGCACGCTCGATGCACGGCTTTTGGGAAACGCACGCAAGAAGTGTGCAAAAAATTTTGTTGCACCAGATGCTCGCCTTAGTTGACATGGAACAAGTGTGCGGTCGTTACTACGATTGAGTCGGGTGGTAATCTCGCCGCGACGCTCGATGCACGGCTTTTCGGGAAGCGCACCGGAAGGGTGAAATTTTTTTGTTGCACCGATGCTCGTCTTCGGTGATGTGGAACAAGTGCGCGGTCGTTACCACGATTGAGTCAGTGGTTATCTCGTCGCACATTCGATGCACGGCTTTTCGGGGGAAGCACACAAGAAGTGTGCAAAAAATTTTGTTGCACCGATGCTCACCTTAGGTGACGTGGAATAGGTGCGCGGTCGTTATCACGATTGGGGTCAGTGGTAATCTCGCCGCACGCTCGATGCACGGCTTTCGGAAACGCACCAGAAGTGTGCAAAAAATTTTGTTGCATTAGATGCTCGCCTTAGGTGACGTGGAACAAGTGTGCAGTCGTTACCACGATTAGAGTCAGTGGTAATCTCATCGCACGAGCGATGCACGCTTTTGGAAGCGCACCGAAGTGTGCAAAAAATTTTGTTGCACCGATGCTCACCTTAGTTGATGTGGAACAAGTATGCGGTCGTTAGTACGATTGGAGTCGGTGGTAATCTCGCCGCACGTTCGGTGCACGGCCAAAAGCGCACCGAAGTGTGAAATTTTTTTTTGTTGCACCGGATGCTCGTCTTCGGTGATGTAGAACAAGTCGCCGGTCGTTACCACGATTGAGTTAGTGGTAATCTCGTCGCACGTTCGATGCACGGCTTTCGGAAGCGCACCGTAAGTGTGAAAAATTTTGTTGCACCGATGCTCGTCTTCGCTGATGTGGAACAAGTGCGCCGGTCGTTACCACGATTGAGTCAGTGGTAATCTCGTCGCACGCTCGATGCACGGCTTTCGGGAAAGCGCACCGGTGTGCAATAAAAATTTTGTTGCACCGGACGCGACGCCTTTAGGTGACGTGGAACAAGTGGCGGGGTCGTTACCACGATTAGAGTCGGTGGTAATCTTATCGCATGTTCGATGCACAGCTTTTGGGAAGCGCACCGGAAGTGTGCAAAAATTTTTGTTGCACCGGATGCTCGTCTTCGGTGATGTGGACCAAGCGCGCGCGGTCGTTACCACGATTGGAGTCGTAATTTCATCGCACGCTCGATTCACGGCTTTTTGGGAAGCGCACTAGAAGTGTCCAAAAATTTTTTGTTGCTTTGGATGTCGCCTTTGGTGACGACGGAACAAATGCGCCGGTCGTTACCATTATTGAGTCGGTGGTAATCTCATCGCACGTTCGATGCACCGGCTTTTGGAAGCACACCGTAAGTGTGCAAAAATTTTTGTTGCACCGGATGCTCATCTTAGGTGACGTGGAACTAGTGCACGGTCCTTACCACGATTGAGTCGGTCGTAATCTCGTAGCACGCTCGATGCCCGGCTTTCAGGAAGCGCACGAAGTGTGCAAAAATTTTTTGTTGCACCGGATGCTCGCTTTAGGTGATGTGGAACAAGTGTCGCGGTCGTTACCACGATTGAGTCGATGGTAATCTGCGTCGCATGTTCGATGCACGGCTTTCGGAAGCGCACCAGAAGTGTGCAAAAAATTTTTGTTGCACTGGATGCTCGCCTTCGGTAATGAGGAGCAAGTGTGCGGTCGTTACCACGATGTGAATCAGGGGTAATCTCGTTGCACGTTCGATGCACGGCTTCCCGAAGCGCACCGGAAGTGTGCAAAAATTTTGTTGCGCTGGATGCCTTAGGTGACGTGGAACAAGTGTGCGGTCATTACCACGATTGCAGTCGGTGGTAATCTCGGCCGCACGTTCGATGCACGGCTTTCGTGAGCGCACCAGAAGTGTGCAAAAATTTTGTTGCACGGATGCTCATCTTCGTGATGTGGAACAAGTGCGTGGTCCTTACCACGTTTGGAGTTAGTGGTAATCTCGCCGCACGCTCGATGCACGGCTTTTGGGAATCGCACCGAAAGTGTGCAAAATTTTTTGTTGCATCGGATGCTCGCCTTAGGTGACGTGGAACAAGTGTGCAGTCATTACCACCATTGAGTCGGGCGGTAATCTCGCCGCCTGCTCGATGCACGGCTTTCGAGAAGCGCACTGAGGTGTGCAAAATTTTTTTATTGAGACCGGATGCTCGCCTTAGGTGACGTGGAACAAGTGCACGGTCGTTACCACGATTGGAGTCAATGGTAACCTCGCCGCACGCTCGATGCATGGCTTTGGAAGCGCACCGAAGTGTGCAAAAAAATTTTGTTGCACCGATGCTCGCCTTTACGTGACGTGGAACAAGTGCACAGCTTGTTACCACGATTGAGGCAGTGGTAAATCTCGTCGCACGTTCGATGCACGGCTTCCGGAAGCGCACTAGAAGTGTGCAAAAATTTTTCTTGCAACCGGATGCTCGCCTTTAGGTGACGTGGAACAAGTGCACGGTCGTTACCATGGTTGGAGTCAGTGGTCTCGCCGCGACGCTCGACGACGGCTGGGAAGCACACCAGAAGTGTGCAAAAATTTTTGTTGCACCGGATGCTCATCTTCTGGGTGATGTGGAACAAGCGCCGGGTCATTACCACGATTGAGTCAGTGGTAATCTCGTCGCACGCTCGATGCACGGCTTTTGGGAAGCGCACAGAAGTGTGCAAAATATTTTTGTTGCACCGGATGCTCGCCTTCGTGACGTGGAACAAGTGCGGGACCTTACCACGTTTGAGTTAGTGGTAATCTCATCGCACGCTCGATGCACAACTTTTGGGAAGGGCACCAGAAGTGTGCTAAAATTTTTGTTGCAATCGATGCCCGCCTTTAGGTGACGGGAACAAGTGCGTGGTCGGTACCACGATTGAGTCGATGGTAATCTCGTCGCACGTTCGATGCACGGCCGAAGCGCACAGAGGTGTGCAAAAAATTTTTGTTGCAACCGTTTTTAGGTGATGCGCATCATTACCACGATTGAGGGCAGGGAATCGTCGCGCATCGCTCGATGCACGGCTTTTGGGAAGCGCACTAAAGGTGTGCAAAAATTTTTGTTGCACCGGATGCTCTTTAGGTGACGTGGAACAAGTGCAACGTCGTGATTGGGGTGGTAATCTCGTCGCACGCTCGATCACGGCCTGGAAGCGCACAGAAGTGTGCAAAATTTTTGTTGCATCGGATGCTCATCTTCGGTGATGTGGAACAAGCGCGCCGGTCCTTACCACGTTTGAGTTGGTGGTAATCTGCCGCACGCTCGATGCACGGCTTTTGGGAAGCGCATCAGAAGTGTGCAAAAATTTTTTTGTTGCACCGGATGCTCGCCTTAGGTGACGTGGAACAAGTGCGCGGTCGCTACCACGATTGAGTCGGGTGGTAATCTCGTCGCACACGTTCGATGCACGGCTTTCAGGAAGCGCACTTAAGTGTGCAAAATTTTTTTGTTGCACGGGATGCTCGCCTTCGTGATGTGGAACAAGTGCGTGGTCCTTACCACGTTTTTGTTAATGGTAATCTCATCGCACGTTCGATCCACAGCTTTTAGGAAGGGCACCAAGTGTGCTACAAATTTTTGTTGGCGGATGCTCGCCTTAGGTGACGTGGAACAAGTACCTTGGTCGGTACCATGATTGGAGTCGGGCGGGTAATCTCGCCGCACGCTCGATGCACGGGCGGGAAGCGCACTGTAGGTGTGCAAAAAATTTTGTTGCAAACCGATGCTGCCTTTAGGTGACGTGGAACAAGCGCGCAAGTCATTACCACGATTGGAGGCGTGGGGTAATCTCGTCGCACGTTCGATGTAATCCGGCCTTCGAAGCGCAAGATCTAGAAGTGTGCAAAAATTTTTTGCACCGGATGCTCGCCTTTAGGTGACGTGGAACAAGTGCAACGGTCATTACCACGATTGAGTCGGTGGTAATCTAGTCGCACGCCTCGATGCACGGCTTCGGAGGCGCACTTTAAGTGTGTGCAAAAAACTTTTGTTGCAATCGATGCTCGTCTTGGTAATGTGGAACAAGTGCGCCGGTCATTACCACGCATTGAGTCAGTGGTAATCTCGCGTCACACGTTTAACGTATGCTTTTGGGAAGCGCTTTTAAGTGTGCAAAAAATTTTTGTTGCAATTTGGATGCTCGCCTTCGTGATCTCGGGAACAAGTGCGCCGGGTCGTTACCCACGATTGGAGGCGTGGTAATCTCGCCGCACGTCGATGCACGGCTTTCAGAAAGCCGTTAACCGAAGTGTGCAATAAAATTTTGTAATCGACGCACGCCTTAGGTGACGTGGAACAAGTGCGCCGGTCGTTACCACGATTGGAGTCAGTGTAATTTCATCGCGACGTTCGATTCACGGCTTTTGGGAAGCGCACTAGAAGTGTCCAAAAAATTTTTGTTGCACTGGATGCTCGCCTTTGGTGACGTGGAACAAATGCGCGGTCGTTACCATTATTGGAGTCAGTGGTAATCTCATCGCACGTTCGATGCACGGCTTCCGCGAAGCGCACCCAGAAGTTTGCAAAAATTTTTGTTGCAATCGATCCTCATCTTAGGTAACGGAACTAGTGCACGGTCCTTACCACGATTGGAGTCGGCCGTAATCTCAGAAAGCACGCTCGATGCACGGCTTTTGGGAAGCGCACCGGTGCAAAAATTTTTGTTGCACCGGATGCTCGCCTTAGGTGACGTGGAACAAGTGCGGGACCTTACCACGTTTGGAGTTAGTGGTAATCTCATCGCACGCTCGATGCACAGCTTTTTGGGAAGGGCACCGAAGTGTGCTAAAAATTTTGTTGCACCGATGCTCGCTTTAGGTGACGTGGAACAAGTGCGGGACCTTACCACGTTTGGAGTTAGTGGTAATCTCATCGCACGTTCGATGCACAGCTTTTAGGAAGGGGCACCGGAAGTGTGCTACAAATTTTTTGTTGCGCCGGATGCTCGCCTTTAGGGTGACGGGGAACAAACGCGGGTCGGCACCATGATTGAGTCAAGTGGTAATCTCATCGCACGTTCGATGCGGCTTTGGAAGCGCGACCAGAGGTGTGCAAAAATTTTGTTGCAATCGGATGCTCGCCTTAGGTGACGTGGAACAAGTGCGCAAATTACCACGATTGAGGCAGTGGTAATCTCGTCGCACGCTCGACGACACGGCTCTTAAGCGCATAGAAGTGTGCAAAAATTTTTTTTGCAACCGGATGCTCGCCTTAGGTGACGTGGGAACAAGTAACGGTCATTTCCCACGATTGAGTCGGGCAGTAATCTAGTCGCATCGTTCGATGCACGGCTTTGAAGCGCACCAGAAGTGTGCAAAAATTTTTGTTGCACCGGATGCTCATCTTCGTAACGTGGAACAGTGCGCGGGTCATTACCACGATTGAGTCAGTGGTAATCTCGCCACACGCTTAACGTACAGCTTTTGGGAAGCGCGCAAAAGTGTGCAAAAAAATTTTTGTTGCAATCGATGCTCGCCTTCGATGATTCGAACAAGTGCGCCGGGTCGCTACCACGATTGAGGCAGTGGTAATCTCGTCGCACGTTCGATGCACGGCTTTAAAGCGCACCGAAGTGTGCAAATAAAATTTTGTTGCAACCGACGACGCATCTTAGGTGACGTGGAACAAGTGCGCCGGGTCGTTACCACGATTAGATCAGTGGTAATCTTATCGCATGTTCGATGATACGCCTTTTTGGGAAGCGCACGTAAGTGTGCAAAAAATTTTGTTGCACCGGGATGCTCGCCTTGGTGGTGATGGAACAAGTGCGCCGGGTCGTTACCACGATTGAGTCGGGGTGTAATTTCGCAAAGGGGCGTTCGATTCACGGCTTTTGGGGAAGCACTAGAAGTGTCCAAAAAAATTTTGTTGCAATCGATGCTCGCCTTTGGTGACGTGGAACAAATGCGCCTGGTCGCTACCATTATTGGAGTCGATTGGTAATCTCATCGACGCGTTCGATAACGGACGGAAGCGCACAGAAGTGTGCAAAATTTTTGTTGCACCGGATCCTCATCTTAGGTGACGTGGAACTAGTGCACGGTCCTTACCACGATTGAGTCGGGCCGTAATCTCGTAGCACGTTCGATGCACGGCTTTGGGAAGCGCACTGTAAGTGTGCAAAAATTTTTGTTGCACCGATGCTCGCCTTAGGTGACGCGGGAACAAGTGCGCCGGTCGTTACCACGATTGGAGTCGGTGGTAATCTCGTCGCACGTTCGATGCACGTTTTTTGAAGCCCCGCACTTAAGTGTGCAAAATTTTTTTGTTGCACGGGATGCTCGCCTTGGTGATGTGGAACAAGTGCACGGTCCCTTACCACGATTGGAGTCGGGCAAACTGTGAGCACGTTCGATGCCCGGCTTTCGTGCCCGTATGTGCAAAAAAGTGTGCAAAAATTTTTGTTGCACCGGATGCTCGCCTTAGGTGATGTGGAACAAGTGTGCGGTCGTTACCACGATTGGAGTCAGGGTAATCTCGTCGCATGTTCGATGCACGGCTTTGGGAAGCGCTGAAGTGTGCAAAAATTTTTGTTGCACTGGATGCTCGCCTTCTGTAATGTGGAGCAAAGTGTGCGGTCGTTACCACGATTGGAATCGGGGGTAATCTCGTCGCACGTTCGATGCGGCTTCAGGCAGCGCGCGAGGTGTGCAAAAATTTTGTTGCGCTGGATGCTGCATATGAGTAGCTGATGGAAGCAATACGCCAAT
>JADLZL010001085.1:0-34020 GCA_015844335.1 Chrysopogon serrulatus
GTGTTAAGTTAACTTCTAATCCTTTCGATTCTTCTACTTGGATGATGGAGCTTGCTCTTGTGAAGAACAAGTTTCAGTGGAGGGTGTTCCTGATGGTGATTCAAAAATGTCCCTCGTTCTTGCAAACTTCTTTCTTCTTAATAGTTTCTCTGGATCTTGATTGTAATTGTCAGGAGATCAAAAACCATTCATTCATTCATTACTCTGCATAACATACACAAGTAGACAAAACAAGGGTAAGCCTGTTTGAGTTAGAGGTCCATTGGGTGATCGATCTTATTGTGGTGCATATAGTTATCAATACTTTTTCTAAGTTTATTAGCCTTCCCCGGCAACGGCGTCAAAAATGCTTGTTGGCATTTCTAACTGTTGACGGTCATTAAACACTAAATATAATCATCAACTATTACATGAAATAATATAAAAGGGATTACAAAGCATAGTTGTAGGTTTTGTTTCTAACGAGTTTCATGAGTTTTGGTGTTCTCACTTGTCTTGTAGGAATATGCAATTTTTCATCAATACAAGTATCTCAAATAAGGAATTGAACTGCACCATTGTGATGGGCTCGTCGAGACGATCGAAACGGACATATCATTTGCTATATTCAGAGCCCAGAATCAAGAGATATCAACTCCAGATCGAAACATACTCTATTGGGCCCTAAAAGGAGCAAGAAAATACACAAACGAAGCTGGGCCCAAGTGGGCTTGGGCCCATGCCAGCCAGCATTTCCCTCCAGGCCGGTCGGCCTCCCCCTATGGCCTCTCACGCCCATCTTCTGGAAGCTTCTTCCACCGCCTTTAAGGATGCATCTTGACCGTACCTTAAGTCGGTTTGATCAAAGGGCTCACGTTTCTTCCACCGAGCTATAAATACAGGGCAGACCCCCCTCCCTGAGGGCACCACATTATTATGGAGATGTAGAGGCGTCCCTCGAATGGATAACCTCTCACCTCTAGAGAATTAGGGCTAGACTTTCCAATGTAGTAGATTAGTTCTAGTTGAGAGTTAGGGAGAGCGGAGCTACGCTCAGGATCTGGAGAAGTCTTCAGAGTTTTGGTATGTCTTTATATTTATTCTTGTAAGACTTATGCTTTAATATATTTTATCTTCTCTATTTACTTTATGCCTTTCATATTATATTTAGTATAGTTGTTATATCTTAGCATGGGATCTCCGCTCGTATTGAGTGCTCTAGTTATCATATGTGATTAGAGTAGTAATCTTTAGTGTAGACATGGTGTCTAGGCTAGAGTTTACCTGAGGTTGCGCTTAATCCCACGGTTAGTTGTGGTAGCCCCAGAGGTGACAGCTTTGTCCGGTCTTCATATTCCACCACGTTTGGGTTGATGTTTCGTAGAGCTTTTGGTAGCCTTCCCCAACTACTTTATTCCCAGTCTTATTCGAGAGTTGAAAAGGTACTGCTGCTCTAAAGTGCTATTGTGTGATTGCTATATCTATTCATGAATTAGTTATTATAGAACCCTAGTAATAGAGAAGTATTTAGGAACCTTGAACTCTCCCGTTGTCCTCTCACTTTAGCTATCTACTCTTTTATCATAGAATTCTCCTGTGTGTCTGTGTCATAACTCCTATCATTCATCATTTACCCCTACTCTAATCTAGTTGGTGTATTAGTTAGTAGATACATGATGGTGAACTATCAATGTCTTTATCCATTGTTTTCTAGTGGTAAAATATAAATAACGATACCTGAAATACTCCCGGTAAAATGCTACAATGGTTTTCTGTGCGCTTGCGGAATCCTTCATATTTTAATTGTGCATAAGAAATACCAACACTAACATCACTGCAATAAAACCCAAATCTTTATCCCACGTAATGACACTAAAAATGTTGGTATTAATTAACTTGCCTTTAGCAACTAGCCACTAGCCTCTCTACCCTTACTCCTAACTGTGAAACTAGGTTGTTATCCCCAGTTATAAAGCTAGGAATAAACTCTGGTACTACATCTTATTATTTTATGTGACTAGGCAGAAATAAATAAAGATAAATATAAACTAAGAATAATTCTGCAAGCGGACAGATAATTATACCATTGTAGCATTTTACCTAGAGTATTACCAGTTGTCATTTATATTCTACCGTTGGGAAGGCATTGCCAAGAAGCTACTCTATAATATTGATAACACTTATATATGCAGTGAATAAGAGATGTAGCCAATGTCAACTCTCCTCAATAACAGGAAGGTGTCACAAGATAAATAATAAATAAATGATAAATATGATAAATATGATCAATATGATAAATATGATAAATATGATCAATCATCTCCTAATAATACTAATCCCATCATAGCACTCTAATCATTTCAAGCGTTTGTCTAATCGGTAATAGAGAAATAACTCCTAAGTATTCAAGCTATAGTCAAAACTACTCCATTTAGTGCAAGTATGTCCAATAATCATGGCTAAGTTATATTACTATAGTTTCCTAACACATCGGAGCAATGTACAGGAGAAGATGAGTACAGGAACCTCCTCTTAACCTGACAATCCCACTCTACCAATCCACCGTACGGGGAAAGGCCTACAAAGGACTCAATAGGTCTGTCACACCCACGATCTACCTCACTACGGGGCACGACTAGGGTAGATAAGCAAAGCATCTAGACACCACGTCTACATATTGCCTACCACTCACCATGCAATTGAATAGATGAGCGCTATACGAACCAGTGCATAAATATAATAGCAAACTAACTATACTAGACATATTAAAGTAGACAACGAACAATGCAATCAAGAACATAATAATGAAGAATAATGTTGCCAGTAATGATCGTACAAATGCAGATATTACAATAAGAAAGAAAAGCTTAAGAACTATACCAGACTCTTCTCTTCTTGACAACGTCGGGAATCCAAGATCGATTAAGAACTTGACTTCCTCTACTCTAGATCTAACTAGGCTAAACTATGAACTAGAAGGCTATGAGAAACTCGAACTTGAAGCTCTAGATGACTTGATCACCAAATATCTCGAGATAGAATGAATGAGTTGAATGGATTAGATTAGGGTTTCTAGGGGAGGTCTGGCTCCGCTTATATAGCCCGGTGAGGCGCATGACAGCCGTTTGATCAAACCGACTTCACGTAGGGCCAAGATTGATTCTCAAAGACGGTGGAAGAAGACTCCAGAAGGGGGAGCACCTTCTTCTCACAGGAGGCCGGCCGGCCCCGGCAGGTGGGGCCGGCCGGCCCCACCTGGAGGTGGTCTCGCCTCTCCTTTGTTCCGGTGTCTTCTGGATCCTTCTAGAGTAGTTTGGCGTATTCCTGAATTTTAGATAATTCCGTGGTGTAGATTTATAGTTATGTTCCTTTTACACTGTTTTCTGGTTCAGTCCCTGAAAATTGATAAATCACCAAAACTCATAGAAATTGTTAGATAAAACCCTAGCCTTCTAGATATTGATGTATGTTTCATGCCTTTCGATATATAAAATGTTGACGCTATCCACCGTCAACACTCATCGTTGTAGATGACTAGAACCTCTGCTTGGTTAGGTCCTCCTTTGTAGGCCTCAGGTGTGCTAGCCCCTTTGAAGCTTGATTCTGTTGATGAATAATTGCTGGTAGTATGAATCCTTTAAGAGCCTTGGAAATCTTCCTCCTTTTCTCACAAAGCACCATTGTTTTGTGCCTGATAGCATTAGCTGGCATATCAAGTGAGAGATCTTTGTGTTCTTAGATCTATGAATTCTAAGATTCTGCCAAGCTATTATTGATGTAATCACATTTGATCTCTTCTTTGAATGCACTTCTGGCCCACAACAATTTGTGATGTTGCTGTAAACATGGTAGAACATTTGGGTATCCTTTAATCACTTTCTGCATTAGCCTATCAAAATTGTCAACTGTATATGCTCTTGCTGCAGGCCACATGTACTTAGCATATGAATTTCCTATAAATTTCTTCTTCGTGTTCACCATTAGGTGCCTGAAACATTCTCTCCATTCACAGTTTGGAAAAATTGACTTCACTGCTATTTCTAGTCCTTTGCAGGCATCAGTGCAAAAGACAAGGTTGTCCATTAGGCCAAAGCTTACCTAACTGTTCCATAAACCAAGTCCAATTTTCTATGGTCTCTGAATCAAAAAATCCAAATGCTATTGGGTATAACCAATTGTGACCATCAATTGCATTAGTTGCAGGCATGTGGCCATTCCACTGACCATTGAGAGCAGTGGAGTCTACACTAATATATGGTCCGTAGCCATCCTTAAATCCATCTATACTTGCTTCGAAGGCTGTTGGTATAAATTAACTACACTCCATTAAATAATATTTAAGTAAGATTATCCGCAAGCGCACAGATATCATTACCGACGTCACATTTTACCCAGAGGTTTTAAATATCGTATCCACAGGGAACAGTTGTGATGATGACAAAGTCTATAGACTTAACCCAACAATTAGGCTAGATAATATCAAGAAAGAGGAAATAGCTATTGAACTCTAGTTCTGATAACCGGTAAGCTTTGAATTATCGTTCTAACTGGGCAAGTAACCTGAATAAGAGCAGAAATCAGAGTTCTCTCCTACCAAGAACCTTTGAGCCTATCGATCCTATCAACGGGAAGTGGACTACAGAGAATTCAACGAAGCTATAAAGTCACCTTCGCAAGCTACTGTTGGTATAAATTAATTGCACTCCTTTAAATAAGATTTAAGTAAGATTATCCGCAAGCGCACAGATATCGTACCAATGTCACATTTTACCAGGAGGTTTTAAATATCGTATCCACAGGGGAACAAGTTGTGATGATGACAAAGTCTATAGACTTAACCCTATAATTAGGCTAGATAAAATCAAGAAAGAGGAAATAGCTATTGAACTCTAGTTCTAACAACCGGTAAGCTTTGTATAATACCGTTCTAACTGGGCAAGTAACCGAATAGGAGAAGAAACAGAGTAATCTCCTACCAAGCACCTATAAGCCTATCAATCCTATTAACAGGAAGTGGACAATAGAGGAACCAACGCAGCTGTCACCTACGCGGACTACCACTATCCGGCTAATCAGGGGACATCCACAAGTAAACCTAGACTAGGCACCACGTCTACACTATAAAATACTACTTCAACCAAGTAATGACTAAGATCAAAGCACTCAATTTGAGCTGTGAACTTAAGAACAAATAAGAACAGCTGCTTACTTGAATCGGAATGATGAATACAAAAGTACCTCAGAACGTAGCTCCGGGCGAGGGAGCTGAATCGAGAAGAATACAGCCACGAAGAAGCACCGACAGGCTGGAACTCCTCCAGAATCTCTACTCCTCTACTCAATCTCTCTAATCTCTAAACAAGACTAGATCTAGAAGAACTAGTCTCTTCTAATTGCTACAACTGGATGAACTAGAACTAGATCAACTAGAGGGACCCTAACCCTAATGATGTAGAGAATATGAAGCACCGGGGTGTAGAATGCCTCTAGGAAGGGCCTTGGGCGTCATTATATAGGCCGAGGTGGAGTAGGGGGGCAAGAAACTGCCACATTATCGATCCGCGTCTTCATGTTGTGTGCACCGTCGGATCAAACCGACCTTAGATCGACGGAGTGATGCATTGCTTGGCTTCCAAGAAAGCGTGGGAGAAAGACTCAGAGGGGGGCCGCCGCCGCTTGACCTAGGCGCCGGCCGGGCCAGGGGTGGGGCCGGCCGGCCCCACCAGGTGGCCCAGTCCCGGGTCCCGCTGCTTCGAGTGTCTTCTAGACGTTTCCCGAGCGATGACGATGTTTGCCGACGTGGATAAATTTCGTGATAATTATGCACTCTAATCCCTCTTTTATGCTTTTCTCGGAACAATCTCCGAAAAATATAGAATATGTAAAACTCGTAGAAATTGTCGGTTAAAACTCTAGACTAGTGTGTACTCATGTGTCTTTTTATGTCTAAAGTTCTAATAAAAGTTGACGCTATCCACCGTCAACAACTCCCCTAAGCTTATCTTTTGCCGGTCCCTTGGTAAACAACCTAAGCCTAATTATTAAAATATTTGGATCAGGAGTTGCTGCAATACTTTTACTTCTTTTAAGTACACTTGTTTTTAAACATAAATTTTCCTCCGGTTTAGACAAAACTGCTCTAACTTTTAAACTTACCCATTTTACCTTTAACTATGGAGCTTTACCGCTTTTGCATAAGTCTTGAACAATCGAAAGATAGAGCAATCAAGTCAAGCACTATGTCTCAAATTCTTCACAGTACCAATATTCCAGAGTTTTGTAAGTTTTCTAAATAAAACTCAGAGTTTAATTGTATGATACCCTCAAGTCTCTTATTATATATGGTATTTATGGATCTCACTCATTAATGATGTTATGCCTTCCTACAACTAAGGATCATAGTGAAGCTTATAGGAGTGGCAATAACAAGGATGAGTGTAACACCCTAAAAATTTATTTGCAATGTAGTAATTACATTTGAGTATTTATTTAATTTATGTGCATTTTAACATAGGCTAAATAATATTTTTTTTAAGTAATTAAAATAAACTATAAGGTTTAGAAACATGTTTGTTGCATTCATGCCGAAGCATAATGTTTTTGGTTGAGTGTAGGGCTAGGTTGTCTGTGGTGAAATTCAAAATTCATTTGAACTTGACCAAGTTTCAAAAAGTAGAACAAAAGCTTTTCTTTTTAATCTTTTTCCTTTTCCTCCTTTTCAGCCCAACGCTAAGCCAGGCTTGCTTTTCCTTTTTCTAGAGTAGAAAATGTTTTCAGTTTGGGGCTGGGCAGCAAGCGTTGGCCTGCCCTTTTCTTTTCTTTGTTTTTTTTCCCTTGCACGCATAAGCCCAGTTGGCCTGCCTGCAGCAATTAGACAAGCCCAGTACCTCCGTACCTTTCCTCCCTTCCAGCTTCTCGTCTTCCTCGCAACCAGAGAAGCCGCACCGGCGCCGTCATCGTTTCTTCAAGGCACCGAGTGATGGCAGCCACCAAGCCCTCTCCTTCAAGTCCCATGATGGAGCCGAGGGAAGTAACGCTTCGCCACCCCCTTCGTCTACCGCCGCCCCGCCCTGCCCTATAAAGCCATGGCCGAGCTCTCCCCCTCTCCCTTTCGTTCTCAGTTCATTCAGTTCACCACGCCACCACCAATCGGACAGGCCGGAGCCCAATCGACGCCGAGAACGCGCGCGAAGGAGCTTCCGCGGTGCCTCGCCGCGGCCGTAGGTTCCTTTTTCCCCCTTTCAAAACGTTCACTGCTTATTGATTTTGTGCTCACCGGTAGCTGTGCCTCTCTGTAGTCCGCTGTTCCTCATCGCTGGCCGTCGAGGAGCCCTCCCGGACGTCGCGAATCGCTTCATTAGACCCACGGTATACCCTTCGTCGTCCCCGTGCCATCATTTTCGTGTTTGTTGCTTTGGAACGCCGTCCCGACGAGCTGCTGCTCGGTCTGGCCGTGGAGAACGTCGTCTTGACGAGCTCCCTGCCCACGCCCTGCACCCTGCTGAGTTCGTGTTGTCATGCTCGATGCCTCTGCGTTTTCAGTTGCGTTCGAGGTGGCGGAATCGCCGTCTCGGCATTCACCGGCGTGCTTTCGGCTCATCGGCGTCCATGGGTGCTGCGCGCCGGTTTCTGTAGCGCCAATGGGTTCTTCACGAGTGCTGTCTAAACCAGCATAGGAAATTAGATTTCAGTTGCTTAATGGAAAATCCGAAATCAGTTATTTACAAATGAAATTGAATCTTGTTTTATGCATAACTTTTGCATTTCAAATCCGATTAGAGTGATTCTTGAGCTCAATTGTTCGTAGCAGTACGTAGATTAGTTTTATTAGCTTTTTAACCTCTGTTACTACTGTTTGGTGTACTGTTCTAATAGAAATATATTTGTTTGCATGTATGGCTTGGTTTGGATTCTTGTATGGTGATGTGGAATACGTTTAGAAGGTGATCAGTTTGAGGTTGTTGAAGAGCAGGTTGAGAACCAGTACCAGGAAGACAACTTTGAGGAAGGCAAGTGTAACAAAGGCCCCTTGTACCTATGAACTTTATAATCCATACATATGCATGTGTCTAATTTGTTTACCAATAAGGATTTTACCTAGATGAATTTTGTACCATATATCCTTGTCACCTATGGGTTGGAGTGCATGTTGGTAGCTGCTGCTGCGCATAACCAAAATACATAATTTATTAATGTCTAATGGTATATGAAATCTATGCTAAAATTATGCTTTTTAGCAACTTTTAGGGGGCCAAAGCATTGGGTTTTTGGTGCCTTGGTGCCTCTCCATAAGGACTTATTCTGAAGCGGCCACCCGGGAGTTTTCGTACAACCCCGAGTGTCAAATGGCTCGACTTTAACTTGGTAACTAGTTTTGTTCTAGCTCGTCTGTAGCTTACCGTCGGGGGCAAGAGGGGGCACTAGTTGGTATGTCACCTTTCCTTCCGTTGTGTGTGCCATGCCGCGACCATGAGTGCCACTCTGAAGGGGGGTTCCATACAACTAGGCGGCTGAAACCTTAGCGGCTACAACTTGTTAGAGCTACTAGTGAAGGGTTATGTAGTGAAACCCCTGTCACGCCTTCTCGGAAAAAAAGGTATTGTGGGCTTTGCAAACCCCGACATATGGGAATCACGGCTCGGTGGGTAAAGTTGTACAAATTATGCAGAATTCTTTAAACTGTTATAACAGCCGTGCTCTCGGATATGAGCGGCCTGGATCCTTCTTGACTAGTGTTTCTGGTTATTTGGTTGGCTTGGGAATGAGGATAATTTTGATTAATATTATTTTCAACTTGGGTTGGTTTATTCACTAAAGTAGTGTTTCAGGTTTAATAAAATATGATGAACTAAAATTGCTAACCGCTGTTAAACCGTGTCAAGCCTTTGAGCCTCATGGATCCCTTTGTTATACTTGCTAAGCATGGTGCGCTTACGCTTGTTTTGTATCACTTTGGAAAATCCTGGATGGGTAACAGATGCTGGTTTTGAGGAGTTCCCTGAAGATGTCCAGGACTACTAGATGATGTTCACCAGTTGGAGTCCCTGTGGCAGCTTGGGCTAGTTATCGCTTTCGTTTTATATTGCCTTCGAGCAAGACTATGTGATAATAATAAATTGAATATTCGATGTAATAAAGTACTTTACTTTGATATTATTGCAATTTGAGATTATATGTGTGTTTGGACATCCTGGGCGCACATATATGAGTGCTTGGTTTTGCTATGCAAAACTGGGTGCGACAAATTGGTATCAAAGCTTTACTGACTGTAGGACGATCAGCCTAGTTAGAAATGGACGTTCTTTAGGTTCATATCTCCTCTATTTTGTTGTTTTTAATTTGCTATAAAATTTTTGCTTATATTCTGTCTAATATCTATTGCGAAAATTTATCTTGTTCTAATCCTCAACTTTTTCAATCTTATATAGATGGCCCGTACCAAGTGCGCACCCCGCAAGAGAACCGGTGGCTACATCCCTCCTCGTGTGGTGATCACCTTTGGCAAAACTGTACCGGAGGACATGCTGCAGCAGCTAAGGGATGAAGAAGATGACTTTGAGATGGAACCTATGGAGGAGGAGCACACGGAGGATGTGTCCGAGGAGGAGGAGCCCATGGAGGATGTTCGGGGAGCAGCAGGGGTGGTCAAGAGGGAGCTGGTGACCCCGATGATGGAGATGACTCCGACAACTCCGACTCTAATGATGATGCCTCTGATGGAGAAGATGGAGGTGACGAGGGAGATGACGGCTCTCATGGTAGCAACGAGGACGAGGGTGACGATGAGGACAATGACCTTCATGCTGCACGCCTTGCTGATGGTTGGACAGTGGAGTATCACTATGATCTCCAAGGCGATAACTATTACCATCCACAGCTTGTTACTCTTGTACGCCGCTATCACCCCAGGTGTAAAGTGCAAGACAGGGACGGAGCATTGGACTCATTCCGACTATGCAGAATTCAATGAGACGGAGGTGTACATCCGTCGTGGAAGTAGAGTGTGTTACATCCACCGTGCTACAGCCCCGAGGAGCGCACGTGCTGCAGCCATTAAGGATGCTGCTAGGCAGGCACTGATGGTCAACCGTGATCGCCACTTCAACGATATCAAGTGGGAAGAGGATCGCTATTTTCCTCGCCGTCAAAGTGGCCAATCTACCTGCAACATTGCTGCACCAATTGGAGAGGAGAACTTCAGGTTCAAGCCTACCTTGGAGTACTTAGCTCATGTCAACACTGGTTTGGACCAAGCCTTGGATGAACTGAATGCCCTGCTTGAGTCATATCTGAAGGTTTGCCATGAGAATATTATGCTGAAACAACAGCTTGGTGGTCCTGCCCCGGAAGTGCCACGTGTTCCTGCTGAGTCGCCACCAAGAAACAGAGGAGGCCATGGAGATCCCAGCACCAGTACCAACCTTGATCCTTAGGAGGTTTCCACTCATATGTAATAAAACGCGTAGTACGCGAGAGTGTGCTCAGTTTTTACTTCTTATGTTTGAACAATTGTCTCTTAGTGGATGAATGCTTGTAATAATGCTTAATGGATGATTTGGCTCTTTGATTGATTGTGATGATTTGTGGGCATGTCCACAAACATCTAGTTCAAGACTAAGGTTTAAGGATATTATGAATAAATAGTTGGGTTAGCATCCTGTTTTCTGGTTCTGTGTTCTCTGGAACAGTCAGTCTTTATCAGTTTATATCTCAGTTTCTGGTGATCCAAAAATCATGAAAAATTTATGGATGAAATTAGACTCCTGTATCTTTCTTTTGGCTCTGGAATCACCTTAATATCTGTTATGGTTTGTGAGATATAACTGTTGCAAATTCGTGTCTCGGTGCTGTCGGAATTCTGGAGCAGTACTGTTTGTGGTCTGCTTTTGCCTGTTGTAACGTCAGAATCTGAGAATGAGTTCTGAATGAAAGTTGTGGAGAATTTTATAAGCTTTCTGGAAATGTAAATTATGCATTTAGATGATAAACAGAGAGTGAGTTATGTTCATTTTTGTGCACTGCTATCTGTTCAGTTTGTCAGAAAGTTCAGTCTGATTACTAATATTTGTATACTTCCTATATCTCTTGTCATTGGAACTGCGTCATCTACTTTTTTTGTTATGCTGTCATATCTCAAATATGACACATATTATGGACATATGAGACTTATATGATGTATATTCTACAGATGGTTAACACTAGGAGGAACAACCAAGGGGGTCAGAACCCACCACCACCACCACCTGTTAACATGGAGCAGCTACTGATGATGCAAACACAGCTACTACAGCAAATGGCTCAGAGTATGCAAAATATGCAGAACAACCAGCAAGGGAATGGACCACCCCAAGTTAGAGACAAGAGGGGAGAATTCCTGAAAGGGCATCCACCTGTTTTTGAGCATTCCACTGATGCACTTCAAGCTGATGACTGGTTGCGTGCAATTGAGAGGCAGCTTGAGATTGCACAATGTGATGACAGGGAGAAAGTTTTGTATGCATCTGGGCAACTGCAGGGGGCTGCTCTTGACTGGTGGGACTCGTTTCGATTTGGTCGCACTGAGGCTAATTCTATAGCTTGGCAGGAGTTTCGCAATGCATTCCGTTCTCACCATGTACCTGCTGGCTTAATGAAATTGAAGAAGAAAGAATTCCTTGCTCTTAAACAAGGAAACATGTCTGTTGCTGAGTACCGTGATAAGTTCATACAGCTGTCACGGTATGCACCTAGTGAAGTGGAGGATGATGACAAGAGGCAGGAGCTGTTCATGGAAGGATTGAATGATGGTCTGCAATACCAGTTACTCTCTCACAGCTTTGCTAACTTTCAGCTTCTTGTTGACAAAGCTTTGGTTATTGAAAATAAGCGTCGTGAAATGGAAGAGAAGAAGAGGAAGTTTCAGGGGCATCACTCTGGAAGTAACACTCGCTTCCGTACTACCAACCAGCAGGCTCATCCACAACAGCGCTATCAGGGGCAGTCAAGTCTAGTGAACCGCAACCAATACCCACAGCGTACACAGCAGCAGCAGCAACACTATAGGGCACCAGTTCAGCGTCAGCAGCCAGTTAACAATGCTCCTATGAAGGCCAATGTTCCCAATGCTCCACCAAAGAACGGTGCACCAAAGGCACCCACTACTGCCAATGATAACAGATGCTTCTATTGTGGAGAACCTGGACATTATTCCAATAGGTGTCCTAAGAAGTTGGCTCAGAATTCTCGAGTCAAAAAGCTGCAGTGAGAACTACGTTCGTGGCAAAATAAATCATGTGACAAAGAGAAACAGCCACGGGGGACGCACCTGATGTGGTGATCGGTACGTTCCCGGTCAACTCAAATATAGCTACAATACTTTTCGATTCCGGTGCTTCACATTCCTTCATAGCATATACTTTTATAAAGAAGCACAGCATGCCTGTTTGTGTTATGAAGAAACCTATGTTAGTAAGCTCACCCGGAGGGGAAATGAGAGCAAGCTGGATTTGCTTAGGAGCTAGTCTCTTTATAAGGGGGGTAGAATTTCAAGCCAACCTTATAGTTATAGACTCATCTGGTATTGACGTCATTTTGGGTATGGATTGGTTGAGACCACGAAAAGGCGGTTATACAATGTGAGAACAGTTACGTGATTTTAAGCGCTCCGTCGGTGAGAAGGTTGAGTATATGGCAACACAGTCATCTGCAGAGGTCTGTCAGGTTAATCAATTGAAGGGTACTTCTATAGAGGATATGAGAATAGTAAATGAATATCCCGATGTCTTCCCCGATGAGTTGCCAGGTATGCCACCCGAACGAGACATTGAGTTTATAATTGAACTTTTACCTGGAACTGCACCCATAGCTAAGAGGCCTTATAGAATGGGGGTGAATGAGTTAGCGGAACTTAAGAAACAATTAAGAGAACTATTAGATAGGGTTATGTTCGTCCTAGTTCTTCACCATGGGGTGCACCAGTGTTGTTTGTGGAAAAGAAAGATGGTACACAAAGAATGTGCATAGATTACAGATCTCTTAATGAAGTGACTATTAAGAATAAGTATCCTCTACCTAGAATTGATGATTTGTTTGATCAGTTAAAAGGAGCTTGTGTGTTTTCCAAGATCGACCTCCGATCTGGATACCATCGATTGAGAATAAGACGTTCGACATTCCAAAAACTGCTTTTGTGACCCGATATGGATTATATGAGTTTCTGATCATGTCTTTTTGGTCGACCAATGCACTGCTTACTTTATGTATTTGATGAATAAAGTATTCATGGAATATCTTGATAAGTTTGTAGTGGTGTTTATTGATGATATACTAGTTTTCTCTAAGAATGAAGAAGAGCATGAAGAGCATTTGAGGCTAGTCTTACGAGAAACTTAGAGAACATCAACTCTATGCTAAATTTGAGCAAATGTGAATTCTGGCTAAAAAGAAGTATCTTTCCTTGGTCATGTCGTCTCTAATGGAGGAGTAGCAGTTGATCCTAAGAAAGTTAGAGATGTGTTGAATTGGAATCCGCCTCGGGATGTGAGTGAGATCCGGAGTTTTCTTGGTATGGCTGGTTATTATAGGAGATTTATTGAGGGGTTCTCCAAGATAGCAAAACCTATATGACTGCTCTGCTAGAGAAAAATGCTAAGTTTGTTTGGTCGAAAGAGTGTCAGGCTAGTTTTGAAGAGCTGAAAAAGAGATTAACCTCGGCACCAGTGCTAATCTTACCTGATCTTTCTAAAAGCTTCTCTATCTATTGTGACGCCTCACATGCAAGGTCTTGGTTGTGTTCTTATGCAAGAGGGCAGAGTTGTTTGCTATGCATCTAGACAACTAAGAAAGCACGAGCTTAATTATCCGACCCATGATCTAGAGTTGGCAGCTGTTGTACATGCTCTCAAGATATGGAGGCATTATTTAATAGGTCATAAGTGTGAGACTTATACAGATCATAAGAGTCTAAAATATATATTCACTCAGTCAGATCTGAATTTGAGGCAAATGCAGATGGTTAGAACTAATTAAAGATTATGATCTAGAAATACATTATCATCCAGGGTAAAGCTAATGTAGTAGCAGATGCTTTGAGTAGAAAGAGTTATGTTAATATGGCCTATGCAACTCAATTATCGATGAGCTGTGTAAGGAGTTTGAGTATCTCAATTTGGGTATTGTGGCTAATACTATGGAGTTGGAGGTGGAACCCACCTTGGAACGAGAGATTCGTAAAGGACAGCTCAATGATGAGAAAATAAAAGATATTGCTGAGCGTATAGTGATCGGTAAAAGCACCAGGATTTCATATGGATGATCAGGGGACTGTTTGGTTTGGTAAAAGGATTTGTGTGCGGAGGTGAAATCTCTCGGGGAGTCTATCTTAAGGGAAGCTCATGATTCAGCTTATTCTATACATCGGGTAGTACAAAAATGTATCTTGATCTTAGAGAGAGATATTGGTGGTATGGTTTGAAAAGAGACGTAGCCGAGTATGTGGCTATTTGTGATACATGCCAAAGAAGTAAAGGCGAGCATCGAGACCATTTGGGTTACTTCACCAATGAAAATACCTGAGTGGAAATGGGAAGAAGTTGGTATGGACTTCATAGTTGGCTTACCTCGGACACAAAAGGGATATGATTCTATCCGGGTTATAGTGGATCGACTAACTAAAGTGGCACATTTTATTCTGTCAAGACAACTTACTACGGTGCAAAGTTAGCTGAGTTATATATGGAACGGATTGTGTGTGCGCATGGGGTACCAAAGAAAATTGTTTCCGACAGAGGTACACAGTTCACATCTCATTTTTGGCAGAAATTCCATGAGTCCATGGATACAAAGTTAAACTTCAGCTCAGCTTATCATCCACAGACGGATGGACAAACCGAGAGAATAAATCAGATCTTAGAGGATATCTTTGAGAGCTTGTGCTTTACAATATGGGACAAGTTGGGATAAGAGTTTACCATATGCTGAATTCTCTTATAACAAACAGTTATCGAGAGAAGTCTTAAGATGGCACCGTTTGAAGTATTATATGGTAGAAAATGTAGAACACCATTGTTCGGGGAACCGCACAGGAGAAAGTCAAGTTTTTGGGCCTGAAGTTCTAAAAAAGAGGCAGAAAGGCAAGTTCAAAACAGTGAGGCAAAATTTAAAAAGTTGCACGATCGCGACAAAAAGAGTTATCTTGACACGAGAAGAAGGGACTTGGTGTTTGAGATTGGTGATTTTGTATACCTTAAAGTGTCACCTATGAGAGGAGTTAAAAGGTTTCATACTAAAGGAAAATTGTCTCCTAGGTATGTGGGACCTTTCAAGATCATTAGCCGAAGAGGAGAAGTCGCCTATCGCCTAGAACTACCTGAACGACTCTCAAGTGTGCATGATGTGTTCCATGTATCACAGCTTAAGAAATGTTTAAGAGTGCCTGAGGAACAGTTATCCCTAGATGAGCTTGATATCCAAAAGGATCTTTCCTATAAAGAACATCCGGTCAGAATTTTGGAAATAGCTGAGAGAGTCACAAGGAGTAAGATCATAAAGATGTGTAAAGTACAGTGGAATAGACACTCGAGGGACGAGGCAACATGGGAAAAGAGAGGAAGATCGAGATCCGAGTATCCCTATCTCTTTCAACCATCCGAATCTCGAGGACGAGATTCATCTTAAGGGGGGGTAGGTTTGTAACACCCTAAAAAATTTATTTGCAATGTAGTAATTACATTTGAGTATTTATTTAATTTATGTGCATTTTAACATAGGCTAAATAATATTTTTTTAAGTAATTAAATAAACTATAAGGTTTAGAAACATGTTTGTTGCATTCATGCCGAAGCATAATGTTTTTGGTTGAGTGTAGGGCTAGGTTGTTTGTGGTGAAATTCAAAATTCATTTGAATTTGACCAAGTTTCAAAAAGTAGAACAAAAGCTTTTCTTTTTAATCTTTTTCCTTTTCCTCCTTTTCAGCCCAACGCTAAGCCGGGCTTGCTTTTCCTTTTTCTAGAGTAGAAAATGTTTTCGGTTTGGAAATTTTGGGCAGCAAGCGTTGGCACGCCCTTTTTCTTTTCTTTTTTTTTTTTCCCTTGCACGCATAAGCCCGGTTGGCCTGCCTGCAGCAATTAGACAAGCCCAGTACCTCCGTACCTTTCCTCCCTTCCAGCTTCTCGTCTTCCTCGCAACCAGAGAAGCCGCACCGGCGCCGTCATCGTTTCTTCAAGGCACCGAGTGATGGCAGCCACCAAGCCCCTCTCCTTCAAGTCCCATGATGGAGCCAGGGAAATGCGCTTCGCCACCCCCTTCGTCTACCGCCGCCGCCCTGCCCTATAAAGCCATGGCCGAGCTCTCCCCCCTCTCCCTTTCGTTCTCGGTTCATTCAGTTCACCACTTGCCACCACCAATCGGACGGACCGGAGCCCAATCGACGCCGAGAACGCGCGAAGGAGCTTCGCGGTGCCTCGCCCGCGGCCGTAGGTTCCTTTTCCCCCTTTCAAAACGTTCACTTTGCTTATTGATTTTGTGCTCACCGGTAGCTGTGCCTCTCTGTAGTCCGCCGTTTCATCGCTGGCCGCCGAGGAGCCCTCCCGGACGTCGCGAATCGCTTCATTAGACCCACGGTATACCCTTCGTCGTCCCCGTGCCATCATTTTCGTGTTTGTTGCCTTTGGAACGCCGTCCCGACGAGCTGCTGCTCGGTCTGGCCGTGGAGAACGTCGTCTTGACGAGCTCCCCTGCCCACGCCCCGCACCCCGCTGAGTTCGTGTTGTCATGCTCGATGCCTCTGCGTTTTTGATTGCGTTCGAGGTGGCGGAATCGCCGTCTCGGCATTCACCGGCGTGCTTTCGGCTCATCGGCGTCCATGGTGCTGCTGCTCGCCCGGTTTCTGTAGCGCCAATGGGTTCTTCACGAGTGCTGTCTAAACCAGCATAGGAAATTAGATTTCAGTTGCTTAATGGAAAATCCGAAATCAGTTATTTACAAATGAAATTGAATCTTGTTTTATGCATAACTTTTGCATTTCAAATCCGATTAGAGTGATTCTTGAGCTCAATTGTTCGTAGCAAAGTACGTAGATTAGTTTTATTAGCTTTTTAACCTCTGTTACTACTGTTTGGTGTACTGTTCTAATAGAAATATATTTGTTTGCATGTATGGCTTGGTTTGGATGCTTGTATGGTGATGTGGAATACGTTTAGAAGGTGATCGGTTTGAGGTTGTTGAAGAGCAGGTTGAGAACCAGTACCAGGAAGACAACTTTGAGGAAGGCAAGTGTAACAAAGGCCCCTTGTACCTATGAACTTTATAATCCATACATATGCATGTGTCTAATTTGTTTACCAATAAGGATTTTACCTAGATGAATTTTGTACCATATATCCTTGTCACCTATGGGTTGGAGTGCATCTTTGGTAGCTGCTGCTGCGCATAACCAAAATACATAATTTATTAATGTCTAATGGTATATGAAATCTATGCTAAAATTATGCTTTTTAGCAACTTTTAGGGGCCAAAGCATTGGGTTTTTGGTGCCTTGGTGCCTCTCCATAAGGACTTATTCTGAAGCGGCCACCCGGGGGAGTTTTCGTACAACCCCGAGTGTCAAATGGCTCGACTTTAACTTGGTAACTAGTTTTGTTCTAGCTCGTGCGTAGCTTACCGTCGGGGGGCAGGGGGGCACTAGTTGGTATGTCACCTTTCCTTCCGTTGTGTGTGCCATGCCGCGACCATGAGTGCCACTCACGAAGGGGGGTTCCATACAACTAGGCGGCTGAAACCTTAGCAGCTACAACTTGTTAGAGCTACTAGTGAAGGGTTATGTAGTGAAACCCCTGTCACGCCTTCTCTCGGAAAAGGTATTGTGGGCTTTGCAAACCCCGACATATGGGAATCACGGCTCGGTGGGTAAAGTTGTACAAATTCTGCGGGGAATTCTTTAAAACTGTTATAACAGCCGTGCTCTCGGATATGAGCGGCCTGGATCCTTCTTGACTAGTGTTTCTGGTTATTTGGTTGGCTTGGGAATGAGGATAATTTTGATTAATATTATTTTCAACTTGGGTTGGTTTATTCACTAAAGTAGTTTTTCAGGTTTAATAAAATATGATGAACTAAAATTGCTAACATTTGTTAAACCGTGTCAAGCCTTTGAGCCTCATGGATCCCTTTGTTATACTTGCTAAGCATGGTGCGCTTTTACGCTTGTTTTGTATCACTTTGGAAAATCCCGGATGGGTAACAGATGCTGGTTTTGAGGAGTTCCCGAAGATGTCGGGACTACTAGATGATGTTCACCGGTTGGAGTCCCCGTGGCAGCTTGGGCTAGTTATCGCTTTCGTTTTATATTGCCTTCGAGCAAGACTATGTGATAATAATAAATTGAATATTCGATGTAATAAAGTACTTTACTTTGATATTATTGCAATTTGAGATTATATGTGTGTTTGGACATCCTGGGCGCACATATATGAGTGCTTGGTTTTGCTATGCAAAACTGGGTGCGACAATGAGCATACTTGCAATTCATATATTGTAAAGTCAAACAATGGATCCACAGAGAATCGAGGCATACAATCAAATTAAGATGTGCATATGTATGGAATATGGTGGATAGGTGTATTTATGGTATTTAGTGGCTAATCCTAATTCTACTTTTGCTCTTTAAAAATAACTTCCTCCTTAGAACTTTTCACAGAAAAACATGGGCTTTCTTTATTCTCTCTTTCTTCCTCTTTTTTTATTAATCTGGGAGGCGGGCATCTATGCACCCATTGTTTTAATTGTTGAGACACTTGTCCATCTTTTACTCCTCTTTTTTTTCTTCTTCTTTTTTTTCAATACTTTTGCATAGCCACATGCATCCTTTGAATGTAAATAATTAGAGAGATAATGATAAGAACTTAGAGCAATTAAATGGGGGCTGTCCTATAGGGTATATTTTTAGATGTTTACTCCTAGTGTAGGAGAAAAATATTTTTAAGGTGGATCTGGATGAAAGTGGAAATGACTGCGCTTACATCCTAGAGTAGGAGTAATGCATATGTGGGTGGAGTGCGTAAGTGATCTTGATTTTAAAAGGATGACAAGGCTCTCATAATGTATACAACAAAGATTGACTAAACTCAATGTAAAGCAAGTAGCATGAATGCGCAAAGGTTTTTCTAACTCTAAATGTATTATATGGCTTTGGTAGGAATTCAAACTTTATCATACAAGAGCTCATCATGTAATATTTTAGTTTTTCAAATAAATCTCCAGAACTTAGTAATGTTAGGAATAAGATAAATAGCGGCTTAGACCTTCATGTATCGTATCAATCAATTACCTAGACTTAGCTCAAGCATATGCCTCCATAAATTTGAGGTTCAGAGTAAATTCTTATATCAAAGTAGTTATATCCAAAACTCAGAAGAATTCATAGTTGAAAACTAGGCACTTGAAAAGAATTATTGTAGAGCAACTATTCATCATCTCTAAGATAAAATTTTAATGTTCTCTAGTTTTTATTTAACTCTTACTAACTAGACACACTCTATGATCACACCTTAATATATAGATAAGTATTTTGTTTTTGATTTTAAATTTGTTATTCATCTTTTTATTTCTATTGGACTTACAAGACTCTAAAGATATGGACCTTCATGTGCCCATATATTTTTGGTATTTTATGACTATATAAAATAGACTGGATAATCGTCTAGGTATAGTTACCTGATAACTAGGGGATGCTCCTCCCCCAAGCTAGATGTTTGCAATACTTGGTGTTGATGATCTTTGGGGCGAGCTTGTCAGCGATATTCTTAGTGGACTCCACTGATAGACTCACTCCTTAGTTATAATGTTATCCTACATAGTTATACTCCAACAAGAAAACTATTGACACTTCTAACATCATTACTAAAAAAAATAGAGATAAACCCTACCTCTAGCAACAGCTCCAAAAATGCTCGGTATTAAATTAACTTATCATTAGCAACTAGCCACTCATTTATTACTAACATTTCTAAGCATGAATTAAGTTGTTATTCTCAATTATAGTACTAAGGAATAACTATAGATTTACATGTATTCAATATGACTAGGCAGAGATAAAAGATACGAATATAAACTAAATAGGTTCGCAAGCGGACGGATAATTATACCGTTGTAGCATTTTACGTAGGGAGTTCTACCAGGTTGTCGATTTATATTTATACCCTTTGGAAAGGTCTATATGTAGGACTTATAACTATAACTTATACTATTGATGTGAACGGTAAACCATAACTAGAATCCTACTCATAACAGGGATAAGTCACGTGAAAAAGATATAAGATAAATAATGATTAGTCATCATAAATAGATAAACATCGAGCTCTTCTATTCATAGTAATAGCTAGCCAATGGATAAACTCAGGAATAAATACTAAGGTAATTCAATAACTATGTCAATGAATAACTCTAATTAGTGCAATTACATCTAGCAATCATTGTTAAGTTAATCCTACATTATGATCACATGTAAAGAGGCATCAACGAATGAGGGTATTAAGACACAAGGGTCACCTCCTTCGCGATCGTGCCCATGTCCTACGTATGGAGGGTGGACTATAGAGGAACCAACGCAGCTGTTACCTGCGCGGACTACCACACGTCCCAGCACGTCATGGTGCACTCACAGATAAATAAGATATCTAGACACCATGTCTACATATTGTCTACCATCTACCCAACGATCAATTAGGTAAACGCTATACGAGCAATTACATGAATTCAATAAGATCAAACCAACTATCCTAGACATATAATCAAAGTAGACAATGACTATTGCAATTAAAAATATATAAGAGATTAAGAACAATGTTGCCTGAATCATAATATTGAATACAATAAGAGCAAAGTACTAGAACAATATCGAACTCCGTGCTCCAGACAGATGCCAGGGGCTCCGGATCCCACTGAAGAACTAGAACTCTTCTACTTCTAATCTAACTAGGCTAAAGCTATGAACTAGAGAGGCTCTGATGAACTAGAGAAGGCTCTTGATGGATTGATCTACAAATGACTTGATGCCTTCAGGGAGGGGGGTCTACCCCTTTATTTATAGCCCGGTGGGATCGACGTGCACCGCAGGATTAAACCGACGTAACCAAGGGCCAAGATGATTCCTCGTAGGCGGTGGAGGAAGCTTCCTGAAGGGGGGCCAAAACCCTAGAGTTGGGGCGCCGGCCGGCGCCATGGTGAGGCCGGCCGGCCCCACCTGGCAGCCTCCTGGCTCCTGGTTGCTTCAGGTGTCTTCTAGAGTCTTCCCACGTCCCAATCGTGATCTTTCCGTGGCGGATAAGTTTCGTGATTAATATGCACTTTAATCCCTCTTTTAAGCTTTTCTAGAAAAGTCTCTGGAAAATATAGAATATGCAAAACTCATGGAAATTATCAGTTAAAACCCTAGACTAGTGTGTTTTCATGTTTCCTTTCGTGTCTAAAGTTGTAATAAAAGTTGACGTTATCCACCGTCAACAATTCCCCCAAGCTTACCTTATGCCAGTCTCTTGGTAAACAAACTAAGCCTAATTACTAATATATTTGGATCAGGAGTTGCTACAATGTTATATTCTTTTTAAGTACACATGCTTTCAAACAAAAATTCTCCTTCGAATTAGACAGTGTCTGTTCTAATCTTTAAACTTACCCATTTTACCTTTAACTATAGGGCTTTACAGTTTTTGCATAAGTCTTGAGCAATCGAAAGATAGAACAATCAAGCTAAGCACTATGTCTCAAATTCTTCGCAGTACCAATATTCCAGAGTTTTTCATAGGTTTTCAAAATAAAATTCAGAGCTTAATTGTCTGACACCCTCAAGTCCCTCAATATATGTGGTATTTATGGTTCTCTCTTGAGACATTAATGATGTTATGCCTCCTATAGCTAAGGGTATATATGGTAGAGCTTATAGGAGCGCCAATAACAAGGATGGGCATACTTGCAATGCATGTATTGTAAAGTCAACTAATGGATCCATAGAGAATCGAGGCATACAATCAAATCAAGATGTACATGTGTATGAAATATGGTGGATAGGTGTATATGTGTTATTTGTGGCTAGTCTCTAATTCTATATTTGCTCTATGAATGATAACTCTCTTTTAAACTTAGAACTTTTCGCGGGAAAACATGGGCTATCTTTATTCATTTTCTTTTCTCTCTTCTTTTTTTTCTTTCAGGGAGGTGGGCATCTAAGTACCCATTGTTTTAATTGCTAGGACACTTGTCCTTCCTTTACTCCCCCTTTTTTTCAATAACTTTCCTTTTGCATAGCCACATGCATACTTTGAATACAATATGATAATTGGAGAGATAGCAATAAGCACTTAGAGCAATTAAACAAAGGCTGTCCTATGGGTTTATATATATTTTTGGGTGTTTGACTCCCAGTGTAGGAGAAAAATAATTTTAAGGTGGATCTAGATAGAAGTGGAAAATGGTTGCGCTTACTCCCAGAGTAGGAGTAATGTATATGTGAGTGGAGTGTGTATGTGATCTTGATTTTAAAAGCATGACAAGACTCTCATAAGGTATACGACAAAGGTTGACTGAACTCAATGCAAAGCAAGCAGCATAAATGAGCAAATGTTTCCTAACTCTAAATGTATCATATATGGCTTTGGTAGGAATTCAAACTTTGTCATACAAGAGCTCATCATGTAAGATTTTAGGTTTTCGAAATAAATCTCCAAAACTTAGTATCGCTAGAAATAAGATAAATAGCAGCTCAACCTTCATGAATCATATCAATCAACTACCTAGACTCAGCGCAAGCTTATGCCTCCATAATTAAGGTTCAGAGTAAATTCTCTAATTAAAACAACAATGTTTAAAACTAAGAAGATTTAAGCATGGTAACTAGGTACTTAGTAAGCATTATAACAGAGCAACTATTCATCATCTCCAAGATAAATTTTAATGTTCATCAATTTTAATTAGCTCTAGCCTGGACTAACTTTAAATTAGACTCTACTATGTATATAACTAAGCATTTGTTTGGTTTAATTAATTATATATCTTTTTTTATAGTTTTATACCTAATAAAAGACTCTATGACTTTGTGGACCTTCATGTGCCCACATATTTTTTTGGTGTTTTATGACTATATAAAGTAAACTTAATAATCGCCTAGGTGTAGTCACCTGATAACTAGGGGATGCTCTTCCCCCAAGCTGGATATTTGCAATATCAGGTGTAGATGTCTTTCAAAGCGAGCTAGCCAGCAGCGGTCCCGGTGGTTGCCACTGATAGACTCTCTCCTTGCTATGATGTTGTTCCTGTATAAATATACTCCACAAAAAGGAAAAACCAAAACTCGAGGCTCGAATTGAATAATGGGTTAGTGCTCAGCCAAAAAGTAATTGATTATCTCCATGAGCAAATTTTTTATGTTGCTAAATTTAAGCAGAAATTCTTTCTTTTTTTTTCTTTTTTATGATGCAGGAATTTAAATATGAATGATATTATTTTTATTGTTTTTATTTTATGCCACCACAGCGGATACTCCTTCGGAAAAATACCATAGGGTAGCCACATGGGGCTTTATGATGCCATAAATAATGCGATAATCGTATAGGTATACTTACCTGATAACTAGGGGATGCTCTCCCCCAAGCTAGATGTTTGATATGGTTGATTGTTGAAGCTGAGTGGTCCTCACAGAGGAGCTCATGCTTATAAGAGCAAGTGTTGCCAGGAATGCTTCAATCTCATCACTCAAGAAGTTACTTCCTTCACACAGGGGTCAGCTGTATGTCAAAAAGGTGTACTTCAAGTGATGAAGATGAAGATTCCTAGGTAAGCTGGCTCTTGGAGTCATCCTGCAGAAAGCTCTCACAAAACACCAAAACTCGTGGAACGGTATTAGGATAAAACATTAATGATTACCGTTTTTAGAGGATTGGGTGTTGTGGTGGTTTTAAAGTATTTTTAAGACAGCAGTATTATAGCAGGATGCTCAGTTAATATTTTTGGATTTTATGGGTTTATATGCATAAAGTGCAAATACATGATATATATTTTTATTCTATAGGCCACCACAGTGAGAACTCCTACAGCTTTTACACTACAAGGGTTTCACATGGGGCTTAATATTTTTTTTAAGATGCATGAATGTAGCCTAATGTAAGACTATTTATTTTTGTTATTTCCATGCATTGTCAATATAGAAAAGTAAACATACTAAAGAGAAATTAACTCATGCAATGTAAGAAAGTAGATATAGATAACTACCGATGTTACCTTACGGCGAGGGTTCGATGTTTTTAGTCCTTCGAACTGGACTTCTCCTTACAGTGGTTCATTGAGTACTTTGAGTTGCTCTTGACGGTAAGGATTGAGGTGGTGCCTCTACTAGTGGCTCCCAATGGCAGTGCCACCTTCTTTCTTTCTGTTGGAGGCGTCTCAAAGCCAATCTTATGTGTATTATTATTACTAGTTGAGAACTTTCACTTGTAGCATTTAGGGAATTGTCTCCCCACACTTTAATTGAAGTGTGTTATGCCCATAAAGACAAGGTAGAGATCAAGTGCATGGGCTCTGTTTGTGGGAAAACACCAATAGAACTAAAAATTTATTTATCCTCTAACCTTGGGCACAATAAGATTGATGTTATTCATAATGTTCATTCCTATCATGGGCGAGAGGACCAGAAGTATAAATATGACATCTAACTTGTGAGATAAAGAGTAGAGTTACTTAACCATTAGAAAGACTATTTATCTTTATAATATATCAAGAATAATAGAGGTAGTATTTCTAGCTTACTCGGTTAAGACTGAGATTACAAGAATAGCGCTATGAACAAACTCAGAGAACAAATCATGTTGAGTTTAATCAGGTTGATCAATTTAAGTTGTAACTCTAACATGGTTGTATTTTCATTTATTGCATACCAAGATCAAGAGGAAATTAATGACCACTTATCTTAAGATGTTACCTCCATTAGAGCATGATGAAGGGTAAATGAATTTCAATGGTCTCTCTTTTTTTTCTTGTACCATGGGTTATTCATTAGCATCTTGTCTCATATGTTGTACTCCTCTCTTACTCTTCAGACCTCCTGCTTTTCTCATTATGTATTCTCTGCAAGGGGTTAGTGGACAACACATACCTGAAGGAATATACTATTTATCAAAGTACGGATAGTGTTTGCCTAAGAGTTAAAGATTGATTTGTAGCTCATGTTTTCAATGATTCAATACTATTTTAATTTTTTTTCATCAAGGTTAAAGCAAGGATATTATTTGAAGCATACCCTTAACCTTGAATTGATTATACGAATAGTCTCCTAATATGATTTAAACAATTTTTTATGTAAAGGGGTTAGTCTATATGTACAACTAAATTCTCATATAAGTATGCTTGATGTTCATAATGTTTAAGTAATATTCTAAAGCATACTTATAATAGAATAAAAAAAGTTTACAAGATCAAAGGTATTTATTCACATAGAACCAAGAATATGTATGGTGAACCAAAGGAGTATTTTATTATATATATATTTAGCAAGTTATGTTTGAGCATGGCATAAGGTAGAAATGACTAAGACAAATTAACAACATGGTATGAGATGTTAATTGTAGTTACATGTTGCATGAGGCTTGGACAAATGTACCTCATATCTTCATCTTTCTAAGTAAGTGATGACGAACTTACTTGGAAGAGGAGGGTTCGGGTTCATCTGTTGGTGAGAGCTTATGGTCTTGCTGAGCAAGACCTTTCTTTTTATCTTTTTCGCCTTTTCACCATTCAATGAAACTATGAAAGATTACATGCTCTTCACTCATCAACTTTTTTCTGATTTCTTTGATTAATTTGTGGTTGATGAGCTAGGGTCTATTGGAGATGCGATAATGCTCATTTGAAAACTTCTTCTCCAATAGATTAGGGTTGTTCTTTTCTCGCAAAAACGTTAATGGACACATACCCGAGGGAATAGCAAGATTGAAATCTGGTTTTGTTGTCCATACTTTTTTATGATTTTTTTCTTCTATGCTAATCAAGATGATATATGGTTTAAGATTATTTAGCATAAATTGTGTCTATTGTGTTTTATGTTGTTGTTGCAATCTAGCATGGTTCAAGGCAAAGATAACTTGTAACAAAAGATAAATGAATAAATATTACTACTCACAAGTTGGACTTTTTGTGCAAAGTTATCATCTGCCTTGTTTCATCCCCAGTATGAACTTATCTCTCGACTTTTTCTAGATTTAATTCAAAATTTTCTTGCAGGGGGTTAGTCCGACAAAATATCCAGTATCCACTACAACATACTATCGGCTCAAAAATCAACCTAGACACCACGTCTAATTTGACTTAGGAAGGCATTTTAATCTGAGCTCAGTTTAAAAGCCTTTTAAAAGTAAAACCACCACTCCTAAACTAAGCACCATGCTTCATTTAAGAGATTTATGAAAGTACCTCAAAGCCTAAACATATATCATAGCAAATAAACGTAGCATGAAAATATAGTAGAGATTCATTCAGATAGAGATAAAAGAGCATGATCATGGTGAGTTTTTTTTTATAATGCATGTGAGATGAATATATGAAATAGAACAAGTTATGGCTGAGGAAATTTAAACTAAATAGTGTGAATATATGGATTAATGTAAATATGCAGTGGAATATAAAAGATAACTACTCATAATTGTTGGAGTCCATGAGCAAGACTTTCTCACCTTTATTTGATCATACTCACATTCTGGAATTTGTGAGTGATGCAACATCTTTGTTTCCGTCACTTGAGATATGAATTAAAGTCCTGTGACGTCGACCTCTTTCTCCAATATTGGATTTGTTATGTTTCTTCTTATTTTGTGGGGGCATGCCGGAGGGTCGTAAACCGGTCGTTTATTACCCCGCATAAGATATAAAAAGTATGGTTATCTCGATCACATAATTGAGTATAAGTCTATCAACGTTCCTTAATTGCCTAGCTACCTTCCCGGCAACGGAGCCAAAAATGCTTGTTGACACTTCTAACATCATTACTAAAAATAGAGATAAACCCTATCTCTAGCAACAAATAAAAAAAATGCTGGTATTAAATTAGCTTGTCATTAGCAACTAGCCACTCATTTATTACTAACATTCCTAAGCATGAATTAAGTTGTCATTCTCAATTATAGTACTAAGGAATAACTATAGATTTACATGTATTCAATATGACTAGGCAGAGATAAAAGATATGAATATAAACAAAATAGGTTCTGCAAGCGGACAGATAATTATACCGTTGTAGCATTTTAGCTAGGGAGTTCTACCAGGTTGTCGATTTATATTTATACCACTAGGAAGGTCTATATGTAGGACTTATAACTATAACTTATACTATTGATGTGAACGGTAAACCATAACTAGAATCCTACTCATAACAGGGATAAGTCACGTGATAAAAGATATATGATAAATAATGATCAGTCACCATAAATAGATAAACATCAGAGCTCTTCTAGTCATAGTAATAGCTAGCCAATGGATAAACTCAGGAATGAATACTAAGGTAATTCAATAACTACGTCAATGAATAACTCTAATTAGTGTAATTACATTGTCGGTGTTTAGCCACCGATAGCCTGCCACGGGGTTCCCGTAGCAGTTGATTCGGATCTCGGTGAATAACTAGAACTCGGCGGTCACGCAAGAGACACTCGGTTTATCCTGATTCGAGCCCTCGTCGTCGAGTAAATGCTCTACTCCAGTCGGCCTTGGCCTTTTGCGTTGGATTGATGTATGATTGAATGTTGTTGTCGCTTGTTACAAAAGAGGGTGCTCTGGCTCCTTTTTATGAGAGGAAAGGAGCCAGAGCTGCGGTTTCTAATCCTAGTCGGACTTGTAGCAAGAGTTCCGCTCCTATTACAGAAGTTACTTTCTATTTGTCTAACTAGGATGATCCGTTATCTACTCGGATCCGGCCTTCTTGCTTTTGTCCTGACGGGAGCCGTACTGGTGAATAGCCGTCTACGTCCCGTATCAACAAGCCCCCGAGCATTTTGAAGTAGAACTCGGGGAACGTCTTGTTTCTTGAGTGATGCTTTGAAATGATCTAGCTGAAGACTTCTTTTCCTTATGTTGTGCGCCGTAGGTGCACTCATTGAGTGTAGCCCCCGAGCCTCTTGCTACTTATTTATAAGTAGCCAGAGGGTCTTGAGAGGAAGAAAAAAGTTGAGGGTGTATGCCCCCCGTAGCCCCCGAGCCTTCGCCCGAGTTGTTTTTGGTCAAAAAAGAAATCGGCGATGGCTTTTAGTCTGTTCGGTATTGTAAGTGTGTTTCCTTGCGTAGCCCCCTGAGCTCTTTCCGAGTTCTTTGTAAGAACCGGGCGAAGGCTCGTGGATTTGCTTTAGCCGTAGCCCCCCGAGCTTTTTCGAGCTCTTCCGTGCGGGAACTTGACAAATGCTCGTGACTTACTTTTAGTCGTAGCCCCTGAGCTTTTCCTGAGTTCTTCTTTTGTAGGAATTGAACAACGGCTCGTGACTTGCTTTTACTGCTCTTTATGTTTGCTTTTATGGTTGGACGTTGGCAGCTGGTGGTGTAAAGGCTTTTTATCGTTGCGGAATATGCCTAGAATATGCTCCTTTACTGCTTTCTTTACTGCCCTCTTGTATTGTCCTTGTCAGTGCTTCTTTGTCTTGGTGAACTTGGTCTATGTACGTCGATCTGATCCTATAAATTGGACCTCCCTCTCGGTTGCTTTCAGTGTCTTGTAGTGTGCTTCTTTATATTTTTGTAAAGATGATAGTTTGTGAGGTGGAGCAGCCCCCGGGCTTCTTTCTTGTTCTTCCAGTATGGTCCATTTAGTGGGTAGAAGAATTCTTGAGATAGGGATTAGAGGCAGACTAATCCCGGAGTAGCATTGTGATTGGAGGCTCGTTCTGGTAGGTAGAAGAAGTCTTGAGATGTGCCTTATGCTGGGTCATTTTACACTCTTAGTTCTTCTTTTCCACTCTGCTAGACATATGCTCTGTGTGGGAAGGTAACCGAGTCACGCACTGTCCTCTAGCTGTTGGTGCAAATCAGCCACGCCCCCCACGCATTTGGAGCTCTCTTGTTCACATGGGGTTCGATCCGGCTTGTTTTTGGAGAGGCCCGATGTGATGCTTGATCAGTCAGTGCTACTTTTGGTGATCTTGGATGCACTGTGATGGTGTATCTAGGTTGCTTTGGATCTGCTCGGCCCAGTCTATTCAAGAGGTAGTTCCGGGTCTACGGCGGTTACCTCCTTGGGTTCTCAGCGTAGTTGTCTTCTATGACAGAATTCCACGAGGTTCCTTGTAGATTTTTCGTAATTTTCTTCTATGGCCAAATTCTATAGGGTTCCTTGTAACCGTTGTTTTGGTGTTCTTTTCAATTCGATGGGTCTTGTAAGACTTGTATCTTGTAAGACTTGGATCCTTATAGCATGTAAGACTTGTATCCTTGTATCCTGCAAGTTGTGTTGAAGAAAATATATGTTCCTGAAATGATTCGAGTTGTTTTGTCTTGAGTTGCTGGTTGTCTGCCTTCGTGCCGACTTGTTTTGATTGATAAGAAGACTGTCTGTCTTCGAGTGGACTTGTTTTAGCTGAGATACTAACTGTCTTCCTTCGTGTGGACTTGTTCTTGGACGTCTTACTTCGTGCCGACTTGTTATGAAAATTTCGGTGGAGTTACCTTTTCTTGTAACGGTATTATATTTTACCATTGGCGGGTAACGGGATTAGGACCGTTATCCCGAGATTTGGGGGTTTACTGGGCCTTTCTTGTTATTGCGCTTTGTATCCGTTGGCCTTTTTACCGTTGCCCCTTAAGTGGGCTTTTAAGACCGGCTATAAATCTACCCGTGTCACGTTCTTCTTCTTCACCTTTGCCTTTGCTTCCCGAAACCCTAGCGCAGGAGAAAAAAATCCCCAAACCCCGCTTCTTGCTTTGTCACAAGATCTTTCCCTTTAGCTTTGGCCGCTTGATTCGATTTGCATGGGTAGGAAGAAGGTTGCATCCCCGAAGCCAGTAGTCGAGAGGCCTGTTCTTGAGGAGGAGGTCGACGAGCAAAGCCTGAACCAGAATTTGCTACAATGAAGGCCATGAAGAACTTCCCCCCTCCGACTACTCAGGAGAAGCATCTAGTCGAGCTGCAGGAGTGGGGGGATGATCCGGCCCTAAGGAGTTCTCTCGTTGGGTTGCTCTAGTGAGCATCACGTTCACATTCCCTCTCTGTGGAAATTGTTCTTTTTATTTCTTTTGTCCGCACCGGCCTTTCTTTGTCTTCCAGCGTGTTCTTTCCTTCATCGTTTTCTTCGCTATTTTTGCATCTCTCTCCATGATCTTACCCCCGAATGGAGTTCTTCATCTGCTCATGCCTTTTTGTTCACTTTTGTGAAACTTTTCTTGGCATTCCTCCTTCTCTAAATCTGTTCCTCTTTTTTTCCGCCTGCCGCAGCTCCGCAATAATTCCCTCCACACCCCTTGGTGGATGTGGGATTCAATTTCGGCAGGGGGCGTAAGTCTAACCACTTCTTTGAGTACGACCTTATTGAATCTGGGGAAGGATTGGCGGTCCGAGTGGTTTTATGCTGAAAATCTTGATGGGGGTGCTGGTGCTCCGGCACTCCAAACCTACTCGGGGGGTCCCGCCTGTTCCTAATGATCGGTGGGAGAAGGAGCAGCCACCGCTGCCGAAGTTGACTCTTCTCCAACCTCTTTTCAATAGGATAAGTTATTTGAAGCAAAATGGCTTGTCTGGTTTCGCCATAGTGGCAAGTTATCTTCGTCGCGGAGTACAGCCTTTAAAGGCACGTAAGCATTTTGGCTTTGAGTACTCGAGCGCCGAGGATCCCTCTCGTATGGTGGCCACGATCGAAGTTGTCGATGATGATGTGCTTGCGGCGCCTGAAGATCTTGAAAGGGAGGCGTGGCTCCCCATGATTGGCTTTGAGTACTCGGCCAGCAAACCTCCTCCTGTTGTAAGTTGTGTTTTCCTGCTTGTTTTTTGTGTTTCCGAGTACTTTTAATTGAAGCTGACTTGTTTCTTTTGTTGTTTTTTGAAGCCTTTTGGCAGGGATTTCGATGCTGATGCCTCTCTCTATGTTGATGGAGAGATTGCTCCTCTTCCGGCTCCTTTGGCTGCTCCCCGGTCATAAGGTAATTGAAGGTCGAGTTGTTTTGCCGGTGTTTTCGAAATGGAGCCCATTCTTCAGTATATTTCCTTATCACGGTGGCCCTTGCTCGAGTTACTCGTGATGGTGGAAAGAGGCCCTTTGCGGGTGATTCTTCTTTCATCGCGCCTCGAAGCAGGTGCGCTCTTCTTCTTCTCCCCAGCCCTTGGTAACCTTCTTCCGATAGGTGAGGGGTTGTTTGGTCTTGCCTTGCTTGTTCTTTTTAAGCGATCTTGATTCTTTTTCCTTGGTAGGTGGTGGATCTGTTCTTCTTTTTTGAAGACGAGGGTGAAGATGTTGATGACTCCCCTCTTCTTCGGGGTGAGTGTTGTCTTCTTGGTTTTGGTGTACATACTTTTTCTTTGTTTAATTTTGATTTTGGTTTTACGTAGGCCTCCTGACTTTTTCTCATTCTCGACTTAGGATCCCCTGTCGGGTCCTTGTCGATACAGACGGGGCGTGGCGGCTACTCAGCACGGCCCCCGTCAAGACAAGAGCAAGAAGGACGGATCCAAGTAGAATCACGGATCATCCTAGTTAGACGAATAGAAAAGTAACCTCGTGAATCGAGAACAAAACACTTCCAATGAATCCGACTAGGATTAGAAACCATAGCTCGGCTCTTTTCCTCTTATAAAAGGAGCCGTGAGCGCCCTCTTTGTAACAGACTTAACAACACACAATCATACATCAATCCAACGCAAAAGGCCAAGACCACCGAGTAGAGCTTTTACTCGACGACGAGGGCTCGAACCAGATAAACCGCGGTGTCTCTTGCGTGAAACCGCCGAAGTTCTAGTTGCTCGCCGAGGTCCGAATCAACCGCTATGGGAACTCATGGCAGGCTATCGGGTGGTCAAACACCACTGCCGGGCGCCGCCAGGGGGTTTCGGCGAAATTAACGTCAAAGGCTCGACGGACCTGCACATGATGATTTTTCCGACGGATCAACCTTTTTTGAAGTCTTGGAGCCGGCAGCGAAACGAATCAACAAGGAATTCTCCATAGTCGACTACTCCAAGAACCCGAGCCGAAGATACAGGAAATTTTTTTCAAAACTCAAGCTCACAGAGGAAGCTAAAACCCAAATACACAAGACAAGCCGAGTTCTTTTCACTACGGTTTCAACAACTCCCAAGACGGATATATCGGGGATATCACTTTTAAGGCAATGGAATCTTACGACCTCGACCAATGGAACATCTTCAAGCAAGATAAGTACTCTACCTTCCTTTTCAATACGGTAAACCTCTAGAAGGAGAAGAACTCGACCATCCACCCAATACACACGAAGAAGTGTTCATGATGAGGCAACCTCTAGTACCACCAAATTCAACCCAACTATGGATCTTCTGAAGAATCGAAGTCGATATTCCAAGAAATTCGCCACAAAAGAAGGAGAGACCGACAATTTAAAGCGCAAGAGAAAGAAGAAACAAGAAAAAGAGGAGGAAGAAGGAACCGAGTTCATGAACGAAGAGAAGCGTGGCGCAAATATGAAGAAGAACTAGCCGAGTACAATAAAAAAGAGTCGAGAAAGAAGCCGAGGAAAGACGAACCTGCAAAGAAGGACAAGACTTGATCCTATCAACAAGATACAAGAGTTAATTAATGAAATTGACGCCATACAACGACCAAGTGAAGAACAAGCCAGGCTTAGAAGTCTACTCGTAGATCTCAAGCGCAAAGGATACAAGACGACCGAAAGTACCTCCCCGACACATACCATCCCGAGCAGGACATAAGTCGAGAACTTCGAGGATCTCCGAGAAAGGTTATCAACTCAAATTATGGGAGAAGAGCTCAACCTCATCACGATTGGACGGAAAAAACAGAGGGAAAAACAGGGGAAGATCTCCAACACCACCCAGAAGTTCCCCAGATTATTTCGAGATACGACGCCAGGCAGATTCCGACTACAGACCCGGAAAAAATACGACCATTTCCTTGCTTCGGGCAGAAGACTACTCACAATCAAACTACCTCACAAATTCAAACCATCCAATCATTCAAAATATGATGGCAAAGCGAGCCAATGCAATGGCTTAGAATTTATTCTCAATCTATAGAACTAGCGGGAGGCGATGACGACATAAAGCCCTATTTTTTCCCAATGGCCCTGGAAACATTACCACTCCGGTGGTTCGGAGCAAGTTACGACCCGGATCTATCAAAGCATGGAGCGACCTCCAAAAAATCTTTTGCGAGAATTGCGGGGATACTGATCCACCCAATAACGCAAGCCCGAGTTGAAAGGTTTAAAGCAAATCCAAGAGAAAGCCTCAGAGACTTCTATAAAAGATTTGGAGAACTTCGAGCACAAGTACACACAACATCACCGAGAGAGAAGTAATAGAAGCATTTTCATACGGCTTAAAAGTAAGATGGATGTTTCACGATTTACGCAAGGAAAACCCCGACAAGAGAAGTTCAAAAGAACAGTTGAAAAGATGATTACAAATTGTAAGAGAAAACAAAAGAAAGATTTCCGACACAACGAAACAACTCGGAAAGAAGAAACAACACAAAAGCATGGAAGAAACAACTCGAACGATCAAAACAACACAAGATGGAACAACCAAAACAACTTCGGGTTATCAAGACAACTCGAGGATATCGAGACAACTCAAGGTATCAAGACAACTCAAGAAGATGGAACATTCAAGACAAAGATAAAATTCCACAAACAAAAAGAGATATTCCGACAACATGGTGGCATCCACCGAAAAGAAAGAAATTCTACCCGGCAAGAAGATTTGAAGACCTCCCCGAAACATGTGAAATGCATCTATCATCCAACAGGAATCCATCCAATGGGAGAGTGTCACATCTTTCAAGAAAAAATATAAGGAGAAAGGACAAACAAAGACAAGGAAGAAAAAACAAAGAGAAAAAGAA
>JADLZL010001086.1:0-11416 GCA_015844335.1 Chrysopogon serrulatus
TACCATTCAAGTGAATGGCACACATACAATTATCTTCTTTGCATGGGCAACCGGTGAAATAAAGTATGATGCAAGCCCCAAGTTAGTACTTAAATAGCCACCTAGAGTCCTTAATTGGGTATAAAGGATATGACCACGAGGCACACTCTTAATTTGCAAACGAGGTTTTCTCCAAAGACTTATAGATCTATAAGTTAAAAATTCAGTTTTAAAACCAAAATCTTTTGTTTTAAATACACATGTGAACGAAGAATAGCTAAACCTTGCTCGATACCAGGTGTCAGAATGAGAACCGACCAATTTATAAAAGCATAAGTGAAAAATCACTCGCTAAATAAGCAATTGTCACACTTAAAACCGTTATAAACCCGGTAGTCCGAAAATCTCGAAGGATTTCAAACCAAACATCATCAACCAAGATCGTATAACTTTTAGCGCCACCATTCGCACGTTACAACATTTCACAAATAGTTCGTTAACATCAGAGTGTGGAAATAGAGTTATTACAAACCAAGTTCTCAAATCCGAGTAGCGAAAGCAAAGTAGTTTTGAAAGCTCAACCCAACTCACACATTTTTAAAGATTAATACGGTGCTACCCAGAGTCTATCCATCAAAAAGCGGTTGGGGAGAATATTAAAGATTAACCTTGCCCAAGGTCTTCTAGTCCTTTGGGAAAAGACAGTAGCACAAGTACCTGGTGGAAGGTATGTAAGATGCGCACAAACAACAAGCGGGAAAAACCACGAATACGAGAAGGTACTCGGCTAGACTTACCCGACGGACTTAAAATAAAAAGACTCAAGGAGTATGGACAGCTTTATCGGGGATAGCTTGACTCTTTTTTGCATAAAAGCGGTAGTAACATTTAAAGTGATAGCTCGCCTTAACTATTTCTATTTATGCTACGTGAGGACCTATACTATGCATCATTATAGTATATTAGTCATGATTAAGCAAGCAAGTAGTAACCATAATCATTTAGCTTAACTCATCATCATCATCATCATTACCCATATTCCATAATCATTACTACGATGGTGCGGCTCAAGTCAAGTGTTCCTTTGTCGAGAACGATGGCGATTCGAATCGATTACTACTGAGCTCAGGAGGTATTCCTCACACAAACCACACTCACCCGCTAAAGTGAGCTACAAGTCACCGTGGCACATATCCGGGAAAATAACGCGGACTTGAGTGGAACCACTGTACCGGGGACGCCCGGCTTCCTTAACCCCGACCATCTTTGGACCTCGGACTTACTTTTCGCGCCCTCGTGGTCCCCCCATCCATCTCAATACGGTGCGAACAGTCGAGAACCGGCTGGATAGTGTTAGGCTTGGCGGTCGGAAGTGCTTATCCGGCCGACTAAATGTGAGGCATGCGTTCAACATGACTTGCGGTACATCAATCAGTGACGGTCCTTAATCGACACAAGGCGGAATCACTATGGTCCAACAACCCCACAAGACTCCGTCCGGTCTCCAATTATCTCAACCATAACCATCAACCGGATGATATCAACATAAGCTTTCCATCAATCATAAGTAACCACCTATACTCGCGGATGAGTAAAATCACCCGACTTCTACCGTCTAAGTAAGCTAAGCATGTTACTCGCCCTAGACTAGCGGGGTAAATCAAGGTGGGATAATTCAAAGGGTACAAGCAAAGGATATAATGCATCAACGGTTTGCACACAACTCCTATACTTAATGCAACAATCATAAAGCATAATTAGGCGTTAGAAAGCATAGGTAAGTAGATGCTCCGGTGCTTGCCTTGTTTAAAGTCATTTGCTGGCGGTGATTCTGGACACTCGGACAGGTCTTCCTCGTCCCCCCTCCTACTTGGAACCTCCCTGTTGGAACTCCTCCTGAGGGTTCTCCTCGATCTCCAAAAGTTGGGGGTCCTCCTGCGAACCTGTATGATGCGACGCACGGGCATAAGTATGGCGAATGCACAACATATGATGCTCATGGTGAAGAATGATTAACAAACCCTTTTACTGAGTAAGTGCATATCTCTTCTCTACTACAACTTAACTCATTACTGAGTACGTGCAAATCTCTTCCCTAAACACTTAGAGAAGTGTATAAAGAAGAGAGGTGTGCATAGGTATGCACACACACATACTCACAACACATGAATAAAGGAGAAGTACACTAATCATGGATAAACATCACACTTCAGTTAGGTCTTTGCATAACAGGACCAGCAAACCAACATAACTAAAAGTGCTCAAAAAGTAAATAGAACCTACTAAAGCAATTAAATCAAAGCCTTATCATTTCATGTGAAACAATAGGCTTGAACTGTGACCTCTGTCTAGACAGTCCATAAAATTCTACAAAAATAACAGGAGCTACATTATGCTAACACAGAGCCATGATAAAATTTTTATCACATTTCATCAAGTACAGCAGCCTACACAAAAAGATAAAGCCACATGATAGAATTGCACATTTAACAACTTTATCTTTGTGAAAAATGTTAAACAACAGATTTCATATTTTTATTTATAACTTCTTAGCACAAGAGCAGTCATCAAAAATTACCAAGACATAATTCCTCATAATTAATTTACTAAAAAAATCATTAAGAAAATAGCCTAAAGCACAATTAAATCATATCTCAATATCTTTACACAGGAACTGGATGGCATATATTTTTTACGAGAAAGTACATCACATAATAAAGCTAACAAAACAAGAATTACATTTTTTTCGATCAATATACAATTTACTATATATTTTACCATATTTTAGCATATATAACAATTAAATAAATCTACACAGAAAAGTATCACCAAAATTACATTTCACATTTTTTTTTTTAGATAGATCTATCTACCGGGGAACCTAACAAAACAAACTCCATCAATTTTGGATCATAAATGCTCAAGATAAGAATTAAAAACCCTTTAAAACATTTTTACGGAAAACATTAAATTCAAAAACCCGGTCGGCCCGGGTCCATGGACTCGGTTCAGTGGACCGCGTGCCACCGACAGCGGGACATCACGGGTCCACGGCCCCACCGGCCGCACCGAGGAGGCGGGGTCGGTGCTCCGGCTGGGCGCTAGCTCGGCCGGCGGTGAGCTCACCGGCAAGAATCAGTGGCACCGGCGTGTTCTCGCGACGAGGCGCACAAGGTGACATGCTTGGCGCTGGGCCGGGTGAACTCCTAGCTACGGGCGGGCGGGCGGTGATGGCGGCACGGCGGCTCGGGCGTGGAGGCGCGGTGGCTGTCTCCGCCGGTCGGCCCGGTGAAAGAGCGCCGCGCGGCGCGATCGCAAGGTGAAGCTAGCCCTAGGGTTTGGGTGCGAATGGAGCGCCGGAGCTCTCGGCCGCGTGCATGGCGATTACCGCGGCGGAAGAACTCCGGCGAGGTCATGGCGCGGGCGGTGGCTAGACGTGCATTGGCTCGATTGAGCTCGCGGGTGGCCGATCGGGGCTTGGCGGCTACGGTGCCGCGCCGAAAGAGAAAGGGTGAGAGCGGGGTGCGAACGCTACCGACGAGCTCCGACCCCGCCATGGCGCGGCTGGCCTACTACCGCTACCGCGGCTTACCGGTGAACGACGGCGGTGCCAAGCGGTGCGGCGAGGTGGAGCGGCGGCGCGTGAGCTGGGCTGTTGGTTGGTGGTTTTGGGCGTGTGGCGGTGAGAACACGCCGGGGCGGCGAGTAGTAGTCGCGGGCGTCTTTGTTACAGGCTGCTAGCGCTAGCGAAGGAGAGAGCGAGCGGGAGAGCGAGTGAGCGAGTGTGGGCGAGAGAGAGAGCGGTGGGGGTTCCTATTTCGGCGCTGGCCGTTGTTGGGCCCGCTGGCCGAACGCGGCCACGCGGTGGCTGGCCGAGGGCATGGCGAGCGTGCGCCGCCTGTGGCGGTCGGCCACGGGCTGGCCGGCCTCAAGGCGCGAGATGTGGATGTGCGTAGTGGGTGGGGCTGCCTGCTGGATTCATGATGTAAGTTTTTTTCTTCTCTTTTTTTGAAATTTAAATCTGAACCAAAAAGCGTCCATTTGACAAATTTAAAAGCTTTTTTCATAAAAAAGTGCCCAAAATAAAAGTCGTAGAGAATTTCAAGATGAACATTTTCTATTTTGGGGTCAGGTCCAACTTCTAAACAGAATTTGAATCACAAATTTATTTTTAATTAAGGGCATTAAAAAAGAGATTTTTAAATTATTTTCTTTTGCTTCAAAATGCACCAAATCTTTTTGCAATAAAATTTGCCAAATCATTTCAAAATCTTTGGGCAAGTGGATCTAAACTTGATCAAGTGATTTGCAAGGTAATTAATTAACTAATTAAACAAGCAAGCAAGCAATTAAGAATTTAAAATGCAAAGCACATGAAATGACAATGCAATTAGGGTTTATGCTTGATGATGCTTATGCCATGCTTAATGAGTGATTGAGTTAATTAATTAGGTGCCTAATGCATGCTTAACATCGAGGTGTTACAGACAATCTATAAGATGCTACTCTCAAACATATTAAAGATGTCATATCATATCTTACGAAGTGTAGAGATGAAGGTTTCACTTCTAGTATGAATACATCAAAAATATTGCATCTAGAATGGATATAGAGCTAAAATTTCATACCAAGCGTCAAGGTAAGAGAAAAATATTTTGACGAATAAGATGACCAAGACATGGAGATACGGGCGGTCTCAACATTACTCATTTAGAGTAGAGTACTTCGATGTTATGATTGATGCTACAATTGCTTCATTGACTAGTAGATTTCTTGTTCAAGTTAGAAAATTTGAAATTTTTGGATGAAACCGATCTTTGTCCGCGTTTGCAAGAATTTCGTGGAAACATTTTCTCATGATAACTCATTTGATGTTGAGACCAATGATTTTTTAAGAATTAAAGGTGCTGCAAGTGATTTTGACACATTTTTGATGTCAACGCTTGAGACTAGAGTTTGTTATGGCTGCAGATTGCTATCCAAGTGTTTCGGTTGCCTATTGAATCCTCTTAAGGTAACCATATTAGTTTAGTCTACATTGTTTCACGATAATTATCAAACATGTTAAATTAAAAATATATCACCGAATCTATTTTCACTTTGTAAGAAAAATAGTGTTTGTATATATTATAAGATTTATATATGGTTTAGAGGAGTCGTCGCGACGAGTTCGTCAAAAGGGTCCTCAAAATCCTAGGATTGGCACTGGGTATTTTCATGTGTATTTTTCTTGATTTATTGTGTATATGGCATGGCAATTTGTATGTAGATGGAGTATATGATCATACTCTCTCTTTTTTTTAAAAGCTTCAACTCCTAGAATCCGTGCCAATCAAATTTTTTTTAAGTTTGACCAATTTTATAGAAGAGAACATTAATATCTATGACATAAAATAAGTATTTTATGAAAATATATTATATGATAAATCTAATGGTACTAATTTGATACTAAAAATCTTAACTTTTTTTCTAGAAGTTCGATCAAAGTTGAAAATTTTGACTTAAGACAATTCTAGAAGTTGAAGCTTTTCGAGAGACGGGACAAAAGGAGTACTAGATAATTCGATCAAATTTGATAAGTCTTGACTCTTAAAAAAAATGAAATAACTTATAATTTAGTATATATGGAGGGACTAGGGAGTAGTTCCTTAATTCAAACACCCTTTAGCATGTTTGTATTTTATACACCTTTGAAAGTGTTCTTGTACTCTATATTTAGCACCGCCTGATAAGCAAAAATGACTGACTTCGTTTGATTCCTTTTAAAAAAAAACTTTTTGGTATAGAATATATTCTAGTTTAATTAAAAAACTTAGTGTCCAGGAAATTCAACCCACGGTAAGAACCCTTTTGAGATATACTCAATTACTAGTAGCAAAGCGCGCTCTCTTGGCGCCCATTTGGTGGAATGACGGGAAAATACATCTTGTATTTTATATAGTAACTAAGATGAACATATGTCAAGATAGTAGCTCCAAAGCACCTAAAAGCAAGATCCCAGAGGACTGCTATTGCCATTGGTAATCATAAGGTTAGCTGATAAGAAAAATCTATGGTCATACATTTTTATCAGTAACAAATAAATAGCAGGGTTTTCGGTTTTACAAAAGCCCAAACCATGACACTTGATGGAACACTTACAGGGTATAAATGAAGAAGTGAAAGATTCAATACTCAAAATTACCTGTGACAAACAAGCTGATTAAGGGACGGTGGTAAAGAACATACATGTAAATGCACTCGGTGACACAAAATCTGACATGTTGCCCTGTCTCATGCTCCTCTTCAAAATTCGGGCATGGCGACCAGGTCACCCGCGTCCCGCAAAACCAAGTGGTCATTGACTATATAGAAAGCGTGAAGCAAAGCATAAACTTTTGAGGATAGTTTGTGCCAAAATCATCAAAATGAGCTTTGTCCAATTTTTTTCAAAGATTTCTTGTATGATTTACAACGAATTTGTAATGATTTTCAGGCAACAGTTTATCCAATATCCAATAAGAAAAACGAAACATTAATTAAGAAACCGAAGAGACACCTTCGGTCTTGAGATACCGTAGGTACCTAGCTGCCTTGACTTCACGTTGCTTACCACCTTCTGACAAGGCATGATCCCGGGCACGAGGAGCATTGGAGGGTAACCGGTGATGGCATGGCTTGCGCGAAGGAAAGGTGTTGGATGAGAAAATGGCCTCGGAGAAACAAACATCGAATGGAACCATGATTTTGATTACTTCCTTGAGTACCTTACTAAAATGATATCATTCTAGCTTGCGGTGATACGGGCTATTTCGATTCTCTTTGGAGTCTCTACTCTCTCGTCAAGAACTCTTGTTCTCTCAATAGCGACTTCTCGATCATTTTCCACTCTTTGGAGCTTCTTTTCAAGAAGTCTTCTCTCAATAGTAGCTTCTCGTTCATGTTCAGTTCTCTTTGGAGCTTCTTTTCAAGAAGTCTAGTTCTCTCGGCATTTCTTTGTCATTTCCTTTTCAATTCTTGTTGGAGCCTCTCTTCAAAAATTCTTGTCCTCTCAAGTGCATTTTGCTCTTTCATTTTCCACTTTCCTAAGTTGTGGTCAAGTAACAAGCATAGACAATATACACATATTGTTCAAAGGGAAAAACTTGTTAAAGAAAATCTTAAGGAAGCTCACTCTATTAATTTTGTGTTCTCTGCCTTCCATTTGCCTATGTGGGCGCCATACCTTCCCACAATTCTTGCTTTACTCTAAATATTCATGTTAGAAAATAAGAAAGACATACTTACTGCTTCAATTATAGCTTGTGTAAGAAATGTGTTTACCTTACTGGTCACTTCATTGATCAATGTGAGAAAATCATCCATCAAGTCATCATCCTGGTCAGTCGGCCTTGCACAGGATGAGCTCTCAACCATAAACGAAATATTGGACATTTGTGCAGTTGGTCCTTGTCGCTTGTTCTCAATATCAGAAGTCGCCGGAAGCCTGAAACTCTCTGGGATCTGCTTGGAGTCTTAACTGATTGTGGGCAACCATCTCCTCTAGGATAGGTTGTGCTTGCCACACAATCAAGGCTCTAGTCTCTGAAGAAAGACCACATGCTGAGTCTAAGTCTGGACCCTTAATTCTTGATAATGCATCTCTTCCAACAGGAGCAAGATCCTGAAAAGAGAAGTTACATTTTTTTTTTGAAGGACTACATTTTTTTTAAAAAAAAAAACTACCCTACCTAGGACAATTATGGGATAAAAGGCAAAAGATAGTAAACTATTTCCTAATCTCCCAACCCCTCATTGGCTTCATCGATCACCTCAACCACTACCTTGTGTGCCTTAGTTTCTGAAACAGAAGGCGTCAGTGGAGTGCTTCCTTCTGCAATGACACCCACCACTGAAGAAAGGGTTGATTCAGAGAACACCCTTTCCTTCCTCTTCTTCATGGTGGCAACCTTGCGCCTCTTAGCGGGGAATATCAATGACCTGATGTGTTGCAGGCTATGATCAGGTCTATCAATTATTAAGAGCAACATGTAAGATAGTGCTCTTACCAGAAAAAAGTTAAAATAAGGGAATTTTAAGCTGAGTGCTATATGTTAATTATCTGCTTGAAATAATAGTTCGAAACGGACAAGTAGAGCATTGTCTAGTGCCAGATGCCAGAGACTGATGACAATAAACTATTGACATCAGTATATCATGATTCATCATGATGTGCATCACAAACAATAGTTATGTATTTTACACACAGGACTTCAGATGAAGTTGATATTGGTAGAGAAAATGTAACCAAGACAAGTTAGTTTGACTTTTACAGAAACCCATTAAACGCTATAAGTAGCTACCACCAATCAATCCACGACTAAGCAAAAGTGCGAGAGAAACAAACAAATAAGGAGAAAAGCAGACAAGACCTGAGCTTCTCCAATGGATTTCCAATAAAAATGCCACACTTTGGGCAGCACTTTATGTTGTCTTTCGCAACCTTCTCATATATACGCATTTCCTGCAAACTGATCAAACTACATCGGTCATATCAATGGCTGAAGCAATGTAAGTTCAGGATGTTTATGAATTGCTAGCAACAATGTGTTTTTTTTACGGCACTATGTTCTTCCATTTAGCAGCTTGATCCAGGCGACAAAATATGCGCGCATGGAGAGCAACAATGAAAATCTGTTTCTTTTTTTTCATAGCACAAAGCCATACCATTGAGCAGCTTGATCCAAGCGAAGTGGGGTAAGATGCTAAGGTGAATGCAGTATTCATCAAATATAATTCTATAACGCACCATGCAGTAGAACTGTTGGCACATACTTCTTACATATTTGCAAGAACAATCAAGCCAGTAGAATGCTTAAACTTAAACAGAAATGTTCAATGCATTTGCAGACTCTTTATCGTAGGAGAATGAAATAATTTGCAAGAACAATCAAGCCAGTACAATGGTTAAACTTAAACAGAAATATTAAATGCATTTGCATACACCTTATCGTAGGAGAGTGAAATAATTTTGGCAAGTAGATGTAATTAGATAGTATATTTATGAGAAGATTAGATATGTATGATCAGAATAAATTATTAAAATAAACTAAGAAGCCTGCTGCTTTAAGACGAGATGATCATACTGCAAGATTAATTACGGAAGGCATTGAGCTAACCAAAAACAATCTAAACTTTTGAGAGGTGTTCAGATCCAAAAAAGAAAAACAATGGGTATCCAAAAACTTTTCAAAGACCCCTAGAAAAATTAATCCAGGTAGCAGCCATCATACAAAAGGACAAACATATTTTTTTTAGGATGATACATGCAGATTCACTTGCTGTGAAGGTAGTTGTATACCATGTCCTCAATTCTTTCTCTAGCATTCTCTCTTGTTCATTACTATACTAAGAGTGTTTTCTCTGGATGCAGAGGAATAACCTTCTTTTATTCTTGAACTCGACCATGACATGCTGCAAAGAAACAATAACAGAGAATTAAATTAAATAGGCCAAAAGGTGCATGTTGTCTAACCTTTGTTGAGGCAACATGACAAGCACATGGTTCGTGATTTGCTGCAAATAAACCATAACAAAGATCTAAACTAAATAGGTCAAAGTGGGGTAAGATGCTAAGGTGAATGCAGTCTTTGTGTAACCTTTGTTGAGACAATATCACAAACAACAAAAGAATTTAAGAGTTGTACCCCAAAAAAGGTATAAATATAACAAACCACCGGTAAAAATTGTTTTTAAAATGAATTTGACGACTGTGTATCACAAAGCATAATAATAGATCATATGCCCTACTGACCAAACAAAGGAGGGTTAAATATACAACAGTAAGGCATACCAAGTTGAGGATCAGCGGCATTTGCATTGATATTTCTAATGAGCCCATTAATCTGTAGTGTCCAGTTAATGATGGCTGATGCAAGTTTAACATTCAGTTCTTCAATAAGCTATTATACAACTAAAGTTAGGAAAGAAAACAACTTACGTATGTCCAGCTAGAGTATCATGCCTGCACCCAACAGTATTCTCGAACTCTCTTGTGTGGCTGGTTCATGTGATACAAAGAGGAGGGTTACTTCATTGGCTGCTATTTACAGACAATGTATGCACATTAGTAAAATATGCAACTGTTGTTGCAACATCCCAATCATAGTTGTGACAAAAACAAGGATCAATGTTTTGGAATCTTGTAGGATATTTTGCTAATTCATTCCTGAGAAGCTTTACCCAGTTGTATCACCAAATTGACATAGTAAAGACAATCATGAATAAACAGCAGCCTGAACAAAGTTAGTGTGCACAAATAAAAAATGATCAAAGCCTGGGGAGTCGATTATGTGTTTTTCTGGTGAGACGACGATCCAAATCTAGGGATTGCTTACCCCACAGACTGCTGTACGAATCACGTCCATAGCACGTATTGCTGTAGGAATCTGAGAGTAGAAAGCACACAAATTTGGGGATCTTACAGGAACCCTAAAGAGGACAAAGAAGGAAGACAAAATCAATCCGAAAAACTAAAAACGAAACCTGATCAGAAGAAGTGATGAGTATGTATCCAATTTGCAGCAGGCGTTGTAGCCCGCATGCCAAGGCAATGAGCTCGCGTGGGCACAATGAAGAGGGAAGGTAAGGAGAGAGAGAGAGAGGAAGGATGGGAGCACCGAGAACGGGTGGTGGCGCCCCGGCCGGGCCGCCGCTGTGGTGGATGGGGATGGGGGGCGCCACGGCCACCGGGCGGGCGGCCCGCGCGCGCCTGGCAGCCGGGCCGGGCCGCTGCCGGATCGGACCACTTTGGGGATCCACGGCGACGCCGCGTCTTTGCGCCCTGTCGACGCCATTGGGCAGGGTGGCTTGTGCATGGGCAGCAAAAGCTCGCGCGGCAGGCCCGCGTGGAGGCGGCCACCATCGAGACCGCTCGGGTCGATGCACCACCCATGGGCCCTATCGCCACCCCACGCACGTGCGGCCCGCCAGGATTACCACGGGGCTCGGAATTGCCCAACATCCGCCACGGGAGGTCGCGGCCGGGCGAGGAAGAGGGACTAGGGTTTCGTCGAGCCAGTGGGAAGCGGCAGGAGGGCGGCCGGGAGGAAAGCCGCTTCCCCGCGGCCACCGGGGCAGGGCCGGCAAGGTATTCCGCGGGGCGGTGGATGGCCACCATGGGCAGCGTGCCGCCGCATGACGAGCGCCATCGCCGCCGCCCGTGACGGGGGGAGATAGGAAGAAAGAGAGCGAAGAGGGAAGAGTCGGGAAGCGTAAGGCGGGGAAGGAGAATCAGAGCCATCGTGATATATTTGACTCACCAGCATTCGAATGAGAAGGCGAAGAAGCCGCTCGACGGAATCCGCCTCCAGAAATCTGGGCCAGATTTAGAAATCGGACGGCCAAAGAATTTTGGCCGACGTGGCCACACGGTGCCTGTCCAGGAGGCTGAGACAATTTAAAGGGGTAAAATACACAA
>JADLZL010001087.1:0-31028 GCA_015844335.1 Chrysopogon serrulatus
CTGAGTGCCGCTGCGGGCAGAGAGGCTTTGTTGGGACGGAGGAGTGGTAGTGACGGCAGACGGGAGAGGGGCGGCTCCCAGCACAGGAGGAGTGGAGAGGGACGGGACGGAGACGGACGGAAAAAGGAGGGAGGGAGAGAGAGAGAGAGAAGAGGTGCATTTAAGAGGAGGAATGAAACGGGGGGAGTAACGCGCCTCTGGCTGGCTGGCTGGGCTGCCTGAAGAAGAAGAAAAATGTTGACGGAGGAAACACCGGACCAGTTGACAGAGTGAGCAACTGCTGTACACTGGTGCAGTGGTGCTAGTGCTGCAGCACCTCAGCTTGCCACTCCCCTTTTTGCTTGTGTTGCTACTCGACTTGCCGAGAAGTTAATTAAACAGTTTTTTTGACAGAATATATACGTATATAAGAAGATATTATTATTTATAGTGTATAATTACTATCAATAGATAAATTATTAAATATATTCCATAATAAATGTTTTTAAAGATATAAATATTATATATAAATCTAGTCAACCATAAAAATTTTTTGACTGATATATACTCTTTTTGAGTGAAGAAAGTATTATCGGTATCACTCCCTACAATTTGTCTCGTATTTCTTTCCCTATCTTTTAGCCCCTCTGTTTACAAGATTTACCTTTTTTGTTCTCTATGTCTTTTAACAAAAACAACCTGTTTTTAATTCATATATTTGTATGAAATTCCTACGCTTTAAAGAAAGAAGATCTTAGCGTGCTCATGTGAGAATTGTGGCCTCTGGAAAAGGAATTTCTCTAATTCAATTTGTATCTCATGGAAATACAAAACCATACCATCATTCTAATGTTTAATTAGACACTTGGTGGGCTCTATGTGCATTAAATAACACCCTTGCATCAATTAGCTACCTCCTCCCCTCCAAATCCCTTAGGGCAGCCCCTAATTGTTCACAAATAACTAATCGAGGAAGAATTCTATTAGCTATCTAGGAGAGATTAAATAGCTAGCGACTCTCAAAATAGTTAGTCAAAGACGGTCTTCTAGAAAAAAACTCTCTCACAACTTATACTACTCTTCACTACATTGTTCTTTTCTATTATTTCTAAGCCTTATCTAGCTAGCTATTTATAAATTGCCACCGAGAACACCCTAAAAACGAGAACAGTGCCTAATTATTAGGGGAATCTATATTATTGTAACACCAGGTGTTACGTTAACCAAAACCCCGCCATGTCATCATCATCATTGCATAAGCATCCATGATTAGAGAACCCTAAATCAAACATTTAAAATGAGTTTAAAATTCTAGGGTTTGATTTGAGCTTTTCTATGTCACATGTGTATGTGTTGATATTTAAATTCCACTCACAATTTTAATTTTGGTTATAAAAATAATCAACTAAAACCAACCTTGATGTTTGCAAGTGTTTGGCTAACCCTAACTCCCACCCCAAACATGTTTTACAAGTCAAATGAGGTGTAAGAAAGAATCAAATTTGAATTTGGAATTCAAATCCTAAACCCTAGCTTGAGAGGCTAAGTGTTGGAAATTGAATATCATTTTCAAATTTGATGAGCTAACTTTAATAAATTTTCTAAATAAAAGTTGCTAACCATTGGCACCATTTCAAAGTATGAAGTTTGTACTATGAAAGTGTGCCATTGGTTGAGTTTGAAAAGTGCCACAACATCACTAATTAATTGCCCAAAAGTCCAATTTGAAATTCCTTTTCAAAAACCCTAAATTTCAAGTGTTTTTGCCCCCTTTTGCAATTTCACCTCAAAATATTCAAAATTTGGGAAAACTCCAAAAATACAGTTTGTGCATCTCTTTGAGATCTACAACTTTGGTATATAAAGTTTTTCAAGTTTTTAAATAAATTTTGAAGTAATTTCAAAAGTAGTTTGAATTGGAAAATGTCTCCTTTTAAGTTTTAAACTCTAATTCAAAAATTATTTGGTTTCATGAAAAACTCCCTAAATGAAAGTTGTAGATATTGAGAAATAGAACAACTTTTTATTTTTGGAGATTTTCATCTTTATTCAAAATTTGAAAGTAATTTTAAAATCCCTAAAGTTAGGGTTTTGTGTTAAATTCAAACTTGAAGTTCAAATTCAAAAACTAGTTTGAATCTGACAAAACTTCTTTAATAAAACTTGTAGAGCACAAAATTTTGAACAATCTGTATTTTGGGATATTTTTGTGTACAGTACAATTTTTGAAAATAATTTCGAAAATAGAAAAATGTCTTTGGCTCGCTACAGTGAGAGGGGGGGGGGCACCTCATCGGCTGCCCATGCCGACCGGCCGCCGTCGCCGTCGCCGTGGCCGTTCGGCGCCTTCCCGCCTTTTCACGCGACGCCGTCCAGCTCGTCGTCGTCGGGGAACCTCCCTTCCACTGTCCCACTCACCGTTGGCCTATAAAATCAACTCCACACCGTCGGTGCTCCTTTTCCCCCTCCCTGCTCTCACCGTAGGGCGCCGCCGCTTGCCTTGCAAAATTCGAGCAACACCCACGATCACTGCTCAATTGCTCGGTCATCCTTTCCGCCTTGCCCTTGCGCATCCTTGGAGCTGCTAGTCGTCATTTGGAACCGGAGTAGCGAGGCGGCGTCATCTTCTCCAACTCGGTAGGATCGCCGCGCGAGCCATCGATCCTCCGGCGGGGGGCAACTCCGTGCCTACCAACTCCATCCACGGCTTGTCTTAGTTTCATGGTTGGATGCTAATCACTATCGGCTTGTCCGTTGGCGCGAAGGAGTCCCCGACGCGTCGGAACGCCGTCATCTTCCTCGGTTCGGCGCCCCGCGCGATCATCGCTACCGCCATCAAACACCCTCGCCCCCTCTCCAAGCTCGTTGCATCTTTGTTTTGAAGGCGTGGTGAGCTCCCCGAGCATGACCCGGGTGTTGGTTGCGTTAGAGTCGCCGTAGTTTGGTCGGAACGCCGTGAGCACCGGTGAGCTTCACCGTCCCGTGGTGGTTGCGCTCACGGTCGTGCATAGCCCCCCCTTCCGAAGTCGTGTGCGTGCGGTGCCGAAGTTCGCCTTTGAGTGCCGATCACGTTGGTACACTCGATGCCGCCGAGGAGCTCCCGGTGGGCTCGTCATCCGCCCGCCGTGTGCCGCCGAGGGAGAGAGCGTATGATAGCTCGTTAGGTGCATCTCGGAGAGAGGAATCCGTTTTTGTGATCGGGTTACCTTTGGAGGGGTCGCCGTTGGCGAGATTCTTGCCGCCGGCCGCCGCCTTGCGCCGTCGGGAAGAAGAAAGAAGGAGGAAGGCCCGACCGACAGCGGGTCCGCCCGTGGGCGGGCGAGAGAGAGAGGAGGGGCGCGGGTTGGCGGGCAGGGGCCAAGGTTGGCCGCGGCGGGCCGAGTTGGGCCGCAGTGAGGTCCGAAAAAAAAAGATGAAATGTTTTTTCTTTTTCCTTTTTGTTTTTATAAAAGTAGTTTTCATCTTTTTGTTGTAATTTATTTTGGGCAGATAAAAATGTGAGGAAAATATTTATGTGCTCCTTGTGATGTTATCTGTCCATGAAAAATACTAACCCTGGTTTTCCAATAAAATTTAATTGTGCTTTAATTTGCTCCTTTAATTAAGAAATGCAATTTCCATGATTTTTAATAATTAAAATATAAGTCCAAAAATTATGAAATTTGTTTTGTGTGCTAATTAGGTGATGATGATCTTAATTATGAAGTTTGATCCTGTTTTGATTAAGTTTTGTATTAGGCTTAATTAATTCCTTAATTAATCATGTTTAATTAGTAATTCTTTAATTAATTAGGGTTAAGTTAATTCCCAATTAGCAAGTTAATTAGTGGCTTTCAACGACTGTAAAAATGGTCAATAAATTAGTAATCACCTCTAATCACCATTAGGGTTGCTTGATTTTGGGATTGAGTGATGACCCTAGGTCATTAACCCTAATGACCTTCGGCATTTCATGTTGATTGCGTATCGCTAGTCCGTCGTCGACGACGCTAGTTATACCTTCTTAGTGCAAGGTTGCCGTGAAGGAAAGTTGTACTCAAGATCGACTAATAATCGTTGCATCATTATCGCATGCTCTTTTGTTTATTGCATTGTAATCATGCATCTTTATCGTGTAGCCGTCTGGGTCCGAGGAGGAAGTCGAGCCGTCTCGGTTTCGAAGAGGTTGGATCTCGATCCCGGTGATTGGGTAAGCGAGCCTCACTTCTTCGAGCCCCAAGGCAAGCCCCGGATGCATTCAAACCCGTCCTTGTATTTCAAAAGTTTTTATGATTTCATGTGATGATATAATGCATTAGGTGTAGGAGTTGTGTGCTATCCTACTTTGATGCATTTACCGTACCTTGTTACATTACCCCTGCACACTGTTTTGATTTCGAAATGCTTAGTTGCGCTTTTAGCCTTGCTACTAGTGTAGGTTTTGATAAATTGTTTTCAAAAGGTGACAACAATACTCCCCCGAAGGGAATTTTTTAAAAAACGATGTTGCTTGTTGTTTATCCTTGTTCGACGGGGTCAATGGTATACAACAAGAACATGATGATGAGTAACTCGAGACGTCGGTGGAGTGACTTGCATCGGGGAGGGGCTATTGCCCCTGGTGTAGTGTCGCCCACTTGTGTCGGTTAAGGACCGTCCGTTGTTTGTATTTGGGATCATGAGGTTATTGGATAGTACTAGTCGCATGCTAATGGCGGTAAGCTCCACTTGGACTATTCGTTACTAGAACGGATAGTAGCGTGTACCCATCCTACGATGCGCACCGCCCGAAGTGACCGAGCGGCCGTAGTGAGGTGGTGTCTTTGCACACCCGTTCTAGTATGGAGAAATCTAAGCGTTGAGTTGATGTATGTAAGATGTTCGGTCCTCGCATACATCGTGTGGCTAGGAAGCCCCGGTGGGTATATTAAGCGATTCGAATCGTCGTGTGCTCCACGATATGGGAGCCGTGATCCGAGTCCCGGCATCGTAGTAATAATGAAAGTCTGAGTATGAGAGTTTTGAATCCGGACTATGTTTGATAAGTGATTGTTAAAGTAAGGACTGGCTTAGTCTCTTTTCGCAAAATGGTGTCCTTTGATCTTGCTAAAGCCTCACCTTGATTCCCATTAGCCAGCATTCCTGAGTCTTCTCCCCAATTTTTTTGGTCGGGTAAGTCTTGCGGAGTACTTTTGTACTCAGGGTTTGTTCAACCCCTGTTGCAGGTGAACCGCATGGACAAGAGTGCTACGGCCCTTGTTGCATGACGGTTGTCGAAGAAGTAACCGATGAAGAGTGAATTGAGTGGTCTCAGGCGGGGGTACTTTGGTTGTGTGATCTCGTAATAAAGTTATATAATGATACTTCATTTGGTTTGTAATAATAACACTCTGGTTTGTATAAGTTTTGTAAAAGATTTGTAAATTAAGTTATTGTAAGTCTTCCGCTACTCGGTATTTGTATATGAAAACCGTTGTAATCTTGTGATGTCTCTCGTAAGTATCGATCTGGAGTGATCGTGGTTTATCGGGGATCCACCCGACGGAACATTTTAAGTTATGTGGTGTACAAGCATAGCCGACGGAGGTCTTAGGGACAATGTCGGTGCTTGTGGGCCATATAATTTAGAAGGTTCTGCCACAATTATTCACTTTGCATCTCTTTGTGTCGGTGCTAAAACTGGCGGTCCTAGTACCGACTAGTGAATTTATGGTGCGTGTCCCCAACCCCGGAAGGTGTGCAAGAAGAACTCAAGGAGGACTTGTATTTCCTTGCACATCAGTGCTTGTAGGTAGGGTGTACAAGCAAGTGGAGAGAGGGAGCTGGTCCCAAGTCTCGTGAATGATCGTGTACAAGGGCTCTAGATTGCCTGTCCTAGTCTGCCCGAGAAGGGGCCCGGTCCTCCCCTTTTATAGCCGCAAGAGGTGAACAGTGTTTACATAATGTGTCGTCGTGTGAGCGGAAGAGGCCGTGAGCGTCTTTCTCTCCTGATCCGAGGCCTCGGGGTCCGCCGGGATGGGCGCTGGCACTGTGGGGCCTGTCCTGCTGCGAAGGGCATGTGCGTGGCCGTGAAGGGTCGCGTCCTCGGCCGGGGCGGCGGAAGGAATGGGCTGTCCCCTCAGAAGTTGATGGGAGGCCGTGGGAGACGATTCGAATCTTGCGGCCTTATTGTAACTTTGACTTCCTCCGGTTCCGAGGCTCGGAGGGCCTCGTGAGCCCACCTTGCCGACGCGGGCGCTTGGCACAGAGAGAGTGCCATCGGGGCTATCGCCGCCCATCAGGGCCTAAAAAACCGGGGAGGTACTGTTGTTTGACCGGCGTCCGACCGGCGACTCCCAGACGGAGGATGATCTTTGGATGACGACCCCTCGCCGTGGCGGCCACCGTCCCCGAAGCCTCGGTGACTTGACACGGCAATAGGGTTAGGATACATAAGTGCCTCACAGTGGGCGTGCCCGGCTTCCACCGTGAGGGTTAACATAATCATGAGCCGGGGTGAGGGTTGTGACGGGACCGCTCTTATCCCCCCGCCAAGGGATAACGTCGATCGATGGGTACTTGTGGGAAGGCGGGCGGCGGATATACGTCAAGTAAGAGGCCTGGTTTGACCGGGAAGCGCGGGCGCGCCCGCCCGAGGCCCTGTGCACGAGGGGCTCGGCGGGGACGGAAAGTGGGCACTCGTCCGAGGCGTGCGTGTGTGAAGGGCCGGGCGGAGGCGTTAAGCGCCCGTCCGAGGCCTCGGGGCGGGGAGGACTCGGGACGGGTCGGAATGTTAGTGCCCGTCCGAGCCCCCCCCGGGGGGAGGCTCGGACGGGATGGTGAGTAGTGTGGCCGGGCCTTGGCAGCCGTGTTTTGCTACTTGTGCGGCGCCCCGGTTTTGCGCTCGGGCCTAATAGTTTAGAGGGCCCTTATTTTGGTTCCCGACACTTTGAATCTATTAACAGTAGATTGTTATGTTTTTTAATGGATATAATATTCTTTAATTTCTATATTGTATCTTTTAACTAATGGTCACTCGGTAGGAAGGGCAAAACAGCAAAAGATATACAGTGCATAGACTTGGGAGCTATGTGGGATTGCCCCCCTCCTGATTTTGCTAGCCTTGAGAATGTCTCTAGGAGTGATAGCTGAACTGTTAGTTTTATTCTCTCGGCATGTCTCCTACTGTATATATATAGTATAAAAAACATCATCTGTCATTCTGTCTGGTAGTTCATCTCTTGACACATACATTATCTATTTTTTTTCCCCTTGATTTGGTTGCCCCCTCTCTATAACCAGTAATTAAATGTGACATATGGGGAAAAAAATGGAAGTCTCAAAAAACTCGGCATCAAATGCTGACGTACAACCATAACAAGCTATAGCTAGTTAATTAATCGTGTCTGCTAGATACTCCCTCCGTCCCACGGTCTCTGTCGCTCGATTTCCGTGTTTGTGAGGGCAGCGCGAAAATCAAACGACACTGTCGTTGGGACGGAGGGAGTACAGCAGCTTCCTTTGCAGTGTGGTAGTACTCTTGTTCCTTCGTCACCGTCACTTGAGCAGCACGCACGACCGTTGATGGAACGCGTACGTCTCTGCCTGCCTGCTCCACGGCCAACAATCTCCAGAGAACAAACCAAAGGATAGGCAGAAAAAGAATCAAGAGCTGGATCGGAGTTGCATCTCAGCGTACAGTACTACCTGTCATCAGTTTATTTTCTGTAGCAGATGCAGGCAACAAGCCAACAACCACCGGTTATTATTGCAGATCGATGCAGCGTACTGTACGCGCAACCACCCCAGTAATGGACTGTCGCGATCGCGAGCGAGGCCGGCCGCGCCTTCATTTACACCAGGATAGCTGCCGTTGCAAGCTAGCTGGATGAATCCATGGAGCCTTGTTCAGTTCGTAAATGTTAGAAAAAGTTGTAACTGTAGCATTTTGTTTGTATTTGGTAAATATTGTCCAATCGTGGCCCAACTATGCTCAAAAGATTCGTCTCGTGATTTACGACAAAACTGTGTAATTAGTTATTTTTTTACTAATATTTAATGCTCCATATATACGGGTAGAAATTGATGTAATGGAGAGAGAGTGGAAAAACTTGCAACTTTAATTGAAAGTTGCAAGGAACAACAACTTGGACCTGAAGAATGGAATGCGCATGTCCAGGCAGAACAGAAGGGCAGACGGATCCGGAGGAGCTGTCCTCCACTGCATGCACTGCACCACCATTGAACATTGATCCCACTCCCCGACAATCACAGGGCTGGTACGTTACGTGGTTTGGTAGGTTGGTAGGAGTACCTGGTACGGGCTACGACCTCTGTCTGGTCCATATAACATGTTGTATAGATGCATGAATGGCGATTTGGCCATTGCTTTAATTTGGTGTTGCATTCACAGGTTAGTTATGTTGCACAGAGTGAGTGAGTGAGTGGCAGCGCACTCTTGAGTTCCTTTACTGTAAGCAGGGTATGGTAGCAGTAGTTTTACAGCAGCTGATGAACGTGGGAAGAGGCAGATTATTGGGAAGAGGCAGATTATTGCTACTCTCAGTTCAGTCACATGGATATGGATATACATATAATAATCGTTTCCTACAAGGCTCCAATCCTCTCCCTCGAGGTACCTCGAGGTAACTGTACGCATGTAATAGAAGTCAACTGCTGGCTGTTGTTTTGTCGGTTTGCTCATGGAGAATCCTTAACGAGAACCTCCTGTTTAATTTAATTATTTAAAACTGATCGATGTCCATCGTTTACCATTCAGGTTTTCAGAGTGCTGTGATATAAGCACAAGCACAGACCTAACACTCTGCTGCATGCATGCATTATTGTCAACTCTTTCTTTGACAATAATTTGCTTGCGTTGCATGCCTGAAAACAGTTTACTACTTTAATCCTTTTTATTTGTATAGGAGGGGAAAAATTGCTTGCGTGACTTTCAGCTGCATGGTTGGCGGTCAAAATTGACAGCGCCACACGTGTTGCGGATTTGTCAGCATCTTTCGGAGCCGCCGGAGTCTCCGGGTTGTATAAGGGATATATAAGTGATCTTTCTTTTTTCTTCCCCAGTCAGATAATGAGAGGCAGAGACGTCTAATAATGCGCAAAGCAGAAAAATCCGGTTCTGAAAGAGAAATCGCTGGAGTAGCAGCGCGCAGCTGGCTTAGTGTAATAAGAGAATAGCTAGCTTTTTAGGTGAGAAGTAGTGACGAAAGCTACTCTCTCTTCAGCTAATTTCATTCATTCCGTGGCCTGTCATCATCTGCCGTGGCTTGCCTTGGCGACCCAGCAGTGATCAGGCAAGCATATAAAGGCTAGCTAGCTAGCAGCAGCTTCATGAAAGCTAATCCTCCTATTCAATACTCGATGACACAGAGACAACGATGGCGATTATTGGTTTTGTGGAGCCATCATGCATCGCTGTGACTATGACGCTGTGCGCATATGCATCTTTGATTTTCAAAGCCACGCCAAACCCTACACACATGGAGACTTATGGTCGGATGATGATGTGCATGTATAGCCGTGAGCTGTGGATTTGACCAGGAGTAATAATGCAGGCTTCCATCCAGCCTTAGCTTCGTTTCTCTCTCCTGAAAGCCTTTCCATCATCAGCTTTTTTTATATAATTACACAGGGGGTTACCTCACTGAAAGAGAACAACTGAACAGTAGCTGTAGCTCAGTAGCTGCTACGTGCTAAACAGGTTCTAGCTTACTGTAGTTAGTTGGATGGTTGGAACTAGCGTTTGAATGCAACGAACAACGGCTTACAGCTGATGATGATGATGCATCCGATGCATGCAGTGTGCACATGCACTTGGCATCTCATGCTAGTGTGGAATCTTCTGCAGCAGGCAGAGAAGTCTACTAGTAATCCAAAGGCCAGTTTTTAAGACCAGTAAACAACAGGATGGCTGTTAGTTGGCTAGTGTTAGTATAGTAGCTGCTTATTAGCAGACAGGCGTGTTTTTACTTGTTTATCGTTCCCAACTTCCCGATGTAGCTTTGGGTCAGTCAGGAAGAAAACAAAGCATGCAAAGCCAGGAGTAGTATTTGTTTTTCTTTTGAGGGAAAAAGACAAACTATGTACAAGGCTACAAGCCAAGATCCTGGAGGTAGGTATTGGAACTTGGAAACCTATTGTCAAAAAAGGCCACAAGTTTCCAAATCAGACAGTTTTAGCTTTATTAGCCGATTATTTAACCATGCATCCACGGCTAATAATGCCGCCAAGACCCAAGAGAATGCTTGCAAGAACAGCGGCATGCCCGGCCGGGACTCTGTCAGTCTGTCTTACAAGTTTAATTGATACTAGAGACACTTGACTCTCAACGAGACTCTCTCTGCAAGTGTACATACGTACACATGCATCATGAATGTACGCGCGCCGTTTGTCATCTTGTAGCAGTCGTTGTACATAGTATATAGGTAGTAGCTAGCTAGTTAGAGCATCTCCAACAATTTGGCAAACATCATTTGGTAAATCTCTAGTTTTGCCAAGTCTCAAACCCAAATGCCAAGTGAAAAAATAGGGTTTCTCCAACAAGTTGGCATTTGAGCTTGGCAAATTAAAAATTAATGGCCCACATATCCTAATTTTTTGTGGGGCCGGTACCTGGCAATTCCTAACCCGCACACGGAGGGAGAGGGTTCACGTATTGCTTCACCTTCTACGCGTCGTACATGGCCAGCCGATCATTTGAGCAGCAGCAACACTGTGTCTGCAACAGGAGCACCTGTCACTGTCTATGACCACCAGCTTCAACGCACCTTGTGCTTTCATTCGCCACTCACAGGTCCGGCCAAAGACAGGATGGGACTTCTACAACAGCACGCAGTATGTCTGCAGCAGGAGCGCCCGCGGGAAAGGAAGGGCCGGGCAGCTTTCGCGCGCGCGGGAGAACCGGAGAATGCCGAAATCACAGCGATGCCAAGCTCTCGAACGCGCGCATATTTGCGCCAGGAAGGGGAGTATTTGCCAAGCTCCCCAAAAATGCCAAATGCTTTTGCCAAATTGTTGGGCGCTTGTTTTTGTGGTTTTTAAAAAATTCTAATTTTCTTAAGTGTTTTTTTGCCAAATTGTTGGAGATGCTCTTAGTACTGTACTAGCATTGGCCTGTGACGTACGTGTACGTGCAATGATGCAACCATGTACTGTAGGTCCTGATGATGAGTGCCGTCCTTCCTCTTCCTGCCACTGTTTTTAATTTGTACATTATTATCATATATCCAAGAGACTAGAGATATGATGCACGAATTCGGTTATGCGAGACGCACACTACGTACGTGTGTTATTTCGTCTGTATACATGCCGGTGACTCATCATCCTGCTATTTTTTGTTTGTTTGTTTGTCTTTGCTATCTTAGTCATTGTATCTCTTCGTCGTTAGCGCGCGACGATATAAATTTAGTGTGTATGACTGATGCGGCTTGATGCTAGCGCGCGTTCGTGCTGGCATGCGCATGCATTTGCTGCCGCCGCTTGGTCACATGCACCTAGTACTCGTACCGTATGTAGCAACATTTAAGTGCCGCATTTTTCAGCTGAGAAGTGGTACTAGTCGCTCGATCCTTCTTGCCCTGCAGGCCATACTCAAAGTATGCTTTCTACATATAATGCATGAGTTTGGGCTAGTTAATCATCTGGTTAACAATTAGCTCAAAGTATCTATGGTTATTTAACTAGTTAGCTAGTTAAGTGGGCAACCAGCGGACGGGCTCGGTCTGGGGCGATGTAGGCGGCGCCCTGGCGACCGCCCGACCCGCCCGCCCGCCGCCGCCGGCCGCCACCCCGTGCGGCGGCCCCCTCCTCCGCCGCTCACCCACCTGCCCTCTCCCTCCCCTCCTCCCCCGGCCCCGGGCGCTCGAGATCGAGCTCACCTCCAGGCGGAGGATGGCTCCGCCGACCTCACTCCCCCCCCGACCCCCCTCCGCCGCCGCCACCGCCCGCTCCGGCCGCCGTCTGGCGCCGGCGGCCGCCGCCACCTCCCCCCCTCCCCGGATCTCCCTCCCGCCGGCTTCCACGCAGCCTCGCGCTTGGCACCGGGCGGCGCCTTGCCGCCGCTGGGGCGACGCCGCCGCCTCTGCCGCCGCTGACGCCCCCACGCACACGCCGCCAAATGGTGACCGACGGGAGAGCGCGCCGCCGCGCTGGCGCCCTCAGCGTGGCCTCGCCGCCGCGCGTCGGCCCCCTCGCGCGCTCTCGGCGCGCTACGGCGCTGGGGGCGTCATCACCGACGCCGAAGTCGATGCTGCCGCGGCGCACGCTGGTCCAGGCGCCGCCGCCTGGCTTCCACCGCCGGGGCACCTGCGCGACCTCCCCGCCAGCGTCGCCGCCGCCACCAGCCACCCGCCCCGTGGAGGCCCGCCGGCAAAGACGCTACACTCCGCTCGCCCCCAACGCCCGCCACCTGTTCGACGCCGTGCCTCAACCGCCCAGCGCCGCCACCGCTCGCTGCAGCGCATCCATCCGACAATGGTGTCCCGTTGGGCGTTTTTGGCCCCCGCTGGCTGCAGCTCGCCGTCGTCTCCTCGGCTTCCGATAGCCGTGGCCGGGCCCTCTCGCCGGATGCCGCCCCCTTCATCCCCTCTGGCCGCTCCAAGGCTCAAAGGTGGGAGGACGGCTACTGCACGGACTGCTCCGACGACGACGACCTCGACCTTCTCGAGCCGGAGGAGCCTCACCGTCGGGCGGCACGCCTTACAACTCCCACGGCGCCAACGCAGAATTCGGTCATCTTGGCCGCAGGCCCCTCATTGCAGCAGGCGGCGGGGAGGCTTGGCGGCCGGGCGCCACCAGAGGGATGCCGCCGTGGCCCCTCCCCCAGCCCCCGTGCCGGAGACTAGGCGCCCAAGGCGCCACCCCCCCCCGGTCGCCGGAGGAGGAGGCCCGGTAGGCCCGACCGCCGTCTAGACACATCTTGTCGCGCTGGCGGGTGCCGGTGCACCAACGGCTTGGGCCCAACCGCCGTGCCTCCCGCCGGACGGGGACGGGTGGCAGGTCGTCCTTCCGCGACACCGGGGCCTAAGGAGCGGACTACACTTCGGGGGGGCAGCACCATCCCACCGAGGTGGTGGACCCAAGCTGCGCCCGCTGGAAGTGCAAGACCGCTGCCTCAACTGCCTCTCCACCGCCCACCGGGTCGCCACCTGCAAGAGACCCCCGCGCTGCTTCAACTGCAGAGGCACCAACCACTACGCGCGCGATTGCAAGCGTCCACGCTCGCCCACCACGGGGCCGGCTGGCCCGTCCGGTGGCCGCCGTTCTGGCGGGGGCAACTCGAGGTCCTCCCGTGGCGCCCAGGGAGCCACCGCCACGCCACCGCTTTCTCGCCGGACCCGCCATGGAGCAGGGCGTCGACATCGTCGGCGAGGAGACGAGCGAAGTTTCTCCGTGGTCATCCACCCACGATGCGGCTCTTCGGCATCCCGCTCGAGGGGCGTCCGCCACGGCCATCGCCCGCGGCCGTCAACCTGGCCGGATGAAGTCGTCATCCGCCACTTCCGGCGTGGGGTCGGCTCACCGACACTCGAGGGACGCTACATGGCGCCAAGCGCCACCGGCGGTGGCCTGCGGGTCTTCAGCGGTCGACCGCGGGCGAGGTCGCACTTTACGTCGAGGTTGTCTCCAGTAGACACCATCCTCCAGCGGCGCCTGGTGGAGCTCCCCCATAGGCCACCAGCGACCGCTTGCGGCGGGCGCCCTGCCGGTCGTGGGCGCCGCGCGCGCCGGCCCTCCTGCGTCTCGCCACCGGCGGGACACCTCCACGCCCAAGATCGCGAGGAAAGACGGCGCCGCCGTGGGCCTGGGGAGAAGCGCCGCCGCCCTAAGACAGTTGGCCACCAGCGGGCGCTATCCCTAGGCGCAGGTGCGGCGACCAAAGGCGCCATGTTCTGAGGCGGTGCGGCGCCGCCTCGGGACGCCCGGCACCGCCTCGGACCCCCACAGGTGCATCCCCGGACTGCACTGGCGCCATTGTCGTCCACCCCGCCCCGGGGGGAGCCGGCCGTGGAGCCGGCCGGCGCGTCGCCCTCACGCATGTCCCGGACCGTCGATCAACCTACCGAGAGGCCCGATGCGCAGAGCTTCGGCGCAGTGCGCCCGTCACAGATGCACCTCCCTTGTCCTCGGAAGCTCCTTTGCCCCCCAGGAACACCCGCCGGGACGCACGACACGAGAGCCCGACCCCGGGTGCGGCCGTGGCGCCGTCGGAGGGGGAGGATCGAGCTCTCTCTCGCCACCGGGGCCGCCCATCACGGAGCAAGGCGACGAGCGCCCCATCCGCGGATTGCGGACATGGAGGGCGCTCCAGCGTGCCTCGGCGGTAGCGACAAGCTGGAGATCACGGATGGCTGCCGTTCCCCACCGCCCGGATCAGGGAACCACGGCAGAGCACCCTAGGCTTACAAGCCGCCCCGTCAACGCCCTCTGCCCGATGCAAGCGGGCTCCCCCGAGCAGCAGTCGGGCATCACCAGGAGGGGTCTCCAAGCTGGAGGCGACTCCCGGGTCGGAAGGTCCTCCACCAGTCTTCGCCTGAGGAAGTTCCAGCAGCGCATCGTGCGCAAGAACGCCTCACCTCTGCTGCCGCTGCCGCCAATCCCCCAGCCATCGCCAAAGGCCTGGTTGCCGAAGCGGAGCCGGAGAATAGCCGAGCAACCCCTATCGAGGGTGCTTTGTTTCCAAAGCGGGGAGCTCCTCGCCATGAAGCGCTTAGGTTTCTTGGAGGAGGGCGCGAACAAAGCCAACACAGCGACGAAGAAGGCATACGATAGCATATTCGTGGACAAGCTCTCTGCATCGCACGCCGAGGCCATCAGGGTGCTCTTCGCCGATCCGTCCAGTCCGGCGCGAAGGAGTCGCAAGGGCTCACACGCCTAGGCGCCCCGAGTCCTTGGCGGCCGACCTACGTCGTTAATTCGCGAGTAATAGCTTCTAGGCCAGGCGCTTAGGGAAGAGAGCATTTTCTTTTACATGTAATTCCCAAGCGCAACGTTTGAACAATGTACCAACAAACCTCTTTCTTAAATACAATGACGCGCAAATCTTTTGCGTGTTCGAGAAAAAAACTAGTTAGCTAGTTAAAGACCTCTCTAAAAAAATAAGTTCACTGTTCACCTATTAGCTCTCTGGTTGGATACACCAGAGCTAATTTGAATTAATTTTTAGCTACTAGCTAGCTAGCTAATGGATGATGATTAGCCCTTTGAATATCCAGACCTTTATTATTAGAACAGCGACCTAACTCATTACAGGTGAGAAGTTTTTCCTTCTAGAGACTTTTCCCCCCTTGCGTCGAGACCCAAGTGGAGGAAAGTAATTATAAGAAATTGTTCGAATCATTAGCTTGGTTGATTTGAGATCCGTGTAATAGTGTTTAAAAAGAGGATTATTGGAGCATCTCTCAAGACAGATGAACCAACCGATCAATGATATACAGTATGATGGAGTCGGTATACTTCGGTAGCTCCAGAAAAAAAAATTATGTTGATATCCATGGATCACAGGATTCCGATACGGGCCAGAAAGGTTCAGAGCGAGGTTGCTAATTAATGACGAGCTTTGTGTGCTGGTTGAGTAATGGAGTACTACTAGTACCATCTAGCCGCAGTATGTATATGTGCAATACTACTACGCATCGTGGTCATTGAGGTTAGTTTGTGACGGGCCGGGCGGCAGGGAGGAATGCGTGGCATGGCATGGCCCGCGTGTACCACCACTTCCAACCAAAACCCGAATATTGTTATCCAATGCAAAAGTGTGGTAAAGACAAATAAAAGCTGAGAGCGGCAACGGCAGTGCACTACTGTGGAGAAGTCGTCCCCGCCCACGCACGCGTGCCTGCCCGCGCTGCTGCACACAGGAGACAGTTGGGGCAGGCAGCTGCGCACTGGTTACTACTGACTGAAGTGGTGAGCGCCGATGGAGCGTGCAGGTGGCAGCGAACAAGCAACCCAACAACAGGCACAGGCAGGCAGACGCGGCCGTCTTTCTCTGCGAAAGCAACGAAAAGAAGAGCTGGCGGAATCCCAGAGGCCCAGACCAGACCGGACCCCGGCGTGCACTCCATCGGCATGCAGATGCACCAGGGTTACGTTCAACGTAACAACGGCGGGCGTACGTACTTTTTTTTTTTTTTTTTTGATAATACGTATCTGTATTTCAGATAAGGAAAACGTACAAATACAGACACGTACAAGGATACGGATACAGCTCCATCCACCATACTACGCAAAGGACCCTGAGAAAGGAAAAAATTACATTGAAGCCACCGGATCCTTCACGAACCCTCTGGTGTCGTCTCCGTCGTCGCCGAACACCGTCGCCGAAGAAGAAGACAACGCCCGCCGTGAGCTGGAGAGGTCCCATCGCCCTCAGGCTTTGAAGAGGAGTCGAAGTTGATAAGCCAACGGCGGTGCTCCATCGACCGGGGCCACGCCCCAACGCCTCCAGCTCCCGGATCTGAGCAGTCCATCGCCGGCCGCCGCCGCCGAGGGAAGAAGACGCCAGATCCGGCCACCCAGCAACCGCATCACCCGCGAACAGACCCGCATCCGAGCAAAAACGGGCCAGCAGCAAACTCACCCGGAGAAGACGAGGATGCGCCGGCCATGGACTCCACGGTTCTCCCAAACCCCACCGTCGGCGCTGGAGGGAATCGCCGCCGGGACGAAGAAGGGGTGGAGAAAACTTATTCTCCAGCGACGACGACGCCAACGCCTCGCCGACGCCGCTGAGACAACCACGCCGCAGGGGAAGAACCCCCCGGCAAAACCTAGCCCCGCCAACACCCGGCGAAAGGCACAACCTAGACCTAAGCAGCCTACTACCTAGTCTATACACGGCCGGACGGCGATTCCGCGGCCCATCTCCCTCTACGGCGGCGCACCGGCCGTCGAGAAGGGAGAGAGCCGGCGAAATCGCCGCCGGAAACACGTATCGCCCTCTTTTCGCCTCGCGCAAACTGTAGCAAGGGGAAAGGAGGCGATAGGCCTTGCGGGCGTACGTACTGCAAGAGCGACGGAGATGCTAGCTACAGTACGTGAATACAGACAGTCCTGCCAGGATGTGCCGCCGCCGTCCTAGGCCACCACCGCCTGGTTGGTACCGCTGCTACGCACGGCAGCAAGGGAACACCACCAGTTGAGCTCGTCTGTTTCCAAAATGTGCTAAGCTAAATTGATTTTGGATGTCATTTGGTTTGCTATCAAGGTTCAAAAAATAGTTGATAACCTTCGTATTTTTTGTTTCTTTTTTGAGAGGTACTATCCACTTTATTGATATCCTTGATCAATCAAATTACAAATGCCAAAAGGCGGTTCTAAAAACCAGACATGTCTGCCTGTATCAAAAGAAATCAAACTCCTAGCTAGAGTGTGAGCTTCAACATTTGAATTCCTACTCTCATGGACAAAATCCACTAAAAGAAAATCATGAGCCCGAAACTGGATCTCTTGGACGATTTGGCCATATGGTCCCATATTTCTTCCCTCCATGCTTCTGATAGCATTGGCACAATCTGATGCCAACCGCACTGAGGTTAACATTAGATCAGCTGCCAAAGCGAGGCCTTCTCTGCATGCCATCACCTCAGCAATTTCTGGCTCAGTAATGCCATCAATAATCAAACCGAAGCTCCCAAAAAGGAGCCTGCCGGATCACGGGCTATCGCGGCCACTGATGCCCTTCTCAAATTCTTAGAAATAGCCGCATCAACATTCACCTTCATGCAACCTGCTGGTGGCGGCAACTACTGCGGTTTTTGTCTCTGAACTTGTGCCTTTGCTGCCTGAGTCGGTTTTGCTGCTTGAAGTTCAGAAATATATTTATTGATGAAACTATGTGTTGAAAGCGGGCTCTAAAAAATATTTTCATAGATCGCCTTTCTTCTTGCATACCAAATTGCCCACATAGTCACCAACACCCGTATGAGATCTGCATGTGGCATTGTTTCTATCAAATTCGCCAACCAACCTCTTGAGTTCTCCTCCTGCATCTCACTGAGGTGTTCAACAATCTCCTCGCTCTCCAATGCCCAAACACATCTTGCCATATTACAATCTAGCAAGGAGTGTTTCCAGGAATCAGGAGCCCCACATAAAGTACAACGGTCATGGTCTGCCATGTTCCGATGATGGAGGACATCAGCGGATGGCAAAGAGTGCCTTGCAAGGCTCCATAGAAACACCCGCACTTTTGAAGGCACCATGACCTGCTACATAGATGTCCACTCCTTTTCCTCTTCTCTTCTATTCGATCTTGCTGCATTTTCTGATAAAGCACGCCTCGTTATGAGCATTCTATATGCAGAACGAACCGTGAAAACTCCCTTTTTGTCATGGTGCCAAGCCCAAAAATCTGGTTGGTTCCTATTGCATAGAGGGATATTGAGTATAACATCTATATTAGCTTGAGTGAAAAATTCCTGAAGTTTTGTCTGATCCCAAGCTGCCGATGTATGATCAATCAACTTCACTTACCAACTGTGGCCGGTGTGGACTTGCACTGGGTACTGGCCTCCTCATGCTGTCTGATGGAAGCCAGTCCATACTCCAAATAGAAGTAGTCGAGCCCGTGCCAATTCTTCTGATCAAACCGAGTTGAAGCACTTCTCTGCCATCTAGCACTGATCGCCAAATCTTCGAGGGGGCAGAGCCAAGATTTGCCCCCAAGAAATCACCATTTGGAAAGTATACTGCCTTTAAAATTCTGGCACTTAGAGATGCCGGTTCCTGGAGGATCCACCAAGCCTGTTTCGCCAATAAAGCAAGGTTGAATAGCTCTATATCTCGGAAACCCATTCCACCCAGAAACTTTGGCAAATTTTTGTTGTTTTATAATTTTTTATCCAACTTTTACTTGTCAGGTCTTTGGCGTCGAATTTTGGTCGCAAACCGACCCATGTCTGAGATGACTGAATGCTGGGCCGCATTGACCTCACGGGCCACGGCCTGCAAAGACTGTTGGCATCGGAGATCGAGTTGGGCTACAAGAATGAGGTCCCCTCCTCCCTTTCATTCCATTCCATGACTCCGGTCCCCAGCCACCTGTGCTGTACACGTACGTTGCCTTGCGTCCATATCACGGCGACAGCAGTCAGCAGTGTTAAGAATTCCTCAATTAGAGGATTGATGGACTCATACCATATAGGCCTTGAAGGCTATCATATATGCCCTGGAGGCTATGTCTATATAAGAGGACTCCATATATACCTATAATGACTAATGAAGAGATGACTCTCCCCTCATATCCATGTCTCATGTCTATTATTCTTAGAGATTGGATAAGGGAGACGGGATCAATCTACAACTTCTACACGCCTTGTTCTTGGGATCAGGGACGGGAAAACGGATCTAGCAATCCGTAGATAGGCCGATTCTTAACACGTTATCAGCAGCTCTATCAACTGGGTGAGACGTTCTTAATTTATTTATCAATTTTAACAAATTATGAGGCTTATGGATTTCTGTTTTCAATACGCTGGCTCATGTCTCTGTCGAGCGCCGCCACCGGTCATGGGCCACACCCTCTACACGGGGAAGGATTGGCCTCCTCGATTTGATAAACAAAGGCCACGATCCGCATGCGTACATCAGTACATGGATGCAATCCGCATCAGTCCATGTTCGATCGAAAGAACAAAGACCAAGATCGCAGCTATTCTCGTCCCCTCCTCGCCAAGCTGGCAGGGGACACGCCAGGGTGCGGGTGCGGATCAACCGCTGTCGTCGTGGTTCAGGCAACTGAGACGGCGTTCCGAGAGACCTGGAGTCTCAACTACGTCTTGTCAACAAGCTGACAATGGGTTTTGGCTTCAGTTTTTTTTCTTCAATCTCTACTAATTTAATCCAGTAGATTAATACTAGTAGATTTTTTTCATAGCCTATTATTTCTTAATTTATTTGCACTGGATCGACGATTTGTGTCTAATCACGAATTTGTTTTTCCGGTCTATGAGATGCTCCCGATCTTGGAGGGCCGCCTGTGGGGACGGTCCAGTGCACATGTGCCATTGCCTCTCGCCACAAAGTGAGCTATGATCATCTCGGCAACGTGTTGTGGTCTCCGTCGTCGCCGTGCTCTCCTTCAACTTCGACTCGTCGCCACACAGGCAGGTCCTTGGCCTTGCCTATATGCCCTACGCATATGGATGAAAACGGATCGGATACGGACGGACATTACTGATACCATATTTGTTTTCATATTTCTTTCTGGATTCGGATTCGAATACGGATAGTATCATCCATGCCGGATCGGATACAATTAGATATCGACATCATAAATATGCAATTTGAGTATTCGGATACGGATATGGTACTGGATTTTGAATATCCAGACTCGGATACGGATAGATCTAAACTCTTCTAAACGAACTCGGTTGAACGGACTGTCGGATAAATATCCATACCATTTTCATCCATACCTACGCGGCATGAATTTTCCACAACAACAGATAAACCATGGTTTGTCGTGAGTCTCTTCACCCTTGTTATTACTAGATTTATATTATAAATCCTGTAGATTTTAATATTTTCTAGTATATTTTGAGAAGCGTACAAGACTAGTAAATTTTATTTTTTCTAAGATAACACCTGATGTGTTCTACTAGTTTTTTTTTTTTTGGTACGCTCCACAGACCACGACCAATGATGGTCACATGCTAGACTATAAGATCTTTGCATGTTATTAGTTTTGCCATTATTATTTAAACTGCGTGCCATGCTTGTACGCTCTACTAGATCAATCCTGAAGATTACATACATATGCTAGTAGATTGGGTTTTTCTTTTGTCTTGAACAAGCACATGCTGGACATACAATTGTTGGACATGTCTGATTGGAACTCTAGATAGAATTTTTTTTTCGGCATAGCCCACACTGGCCCGGAAGGCATATTACCTCAGTAATGTTGTACTAGAACCGCACCATATGAAGTCGGTCACAACATGCCTGGTGCCTAAAGCTGTCGCCCTTCAGATTGTATTATCCGTAGACCACCATCAAGCTATCTGCACAAGTCTCTGCGTTGCGCAGCCTCATCGTCACCTGTTGTGACGCACTGCTCGCCACCAGAAGTTGGAATAGAGCAGCCATACACCTATCGATACACAGACCACCTTGGTGCCTCCAAGCCATTTGCTCGTGCATCTGTGTATTTTTTTTCTATTTGTGTGTGTGTTTAAAAAGCCTAGAAGGTTTATATTCTTTTTGGCAATATCTTGCATGTGAGCTTGAGTGTATGGTGTATTTTTTTGCTATTAAGAAAACTTGAAGTTCAATATAATAGCAGGAATATTATTGGCGGTGGTATATTATGCGGATATTTGTTGTTTGGACATAAAGTAATTTTTGTTGAGTACTAATTTGTCTGAATACAGTGTTTTTCCACTCAACAATCTAGAAGCAGAATTTTCTTGATTTATGAGCTTCCATAAAATTTGTGTTAAACTATTATACCCCTTGGAAGTTTAATATGGGTTTATATTTTCCTTGCAATATATATATATATATATATATATATATATATATATATATATATATATATATTATGTTTTCTATGGGTTTATATAATCCTGAAGTATTATCCTAAGACCATATAAATACCCTGGAACAAAACATATGCTTGGAAGATTCTGGGAAATAAATGAAACATGTATGGTTATGTAAGACCATTTTTTTTTCTCTCTCTAGTGCTCTTTAATGCTTTGGTTTATTTACCTGAAGTAACCTGAAGAAAGACCATTGCATGAAATTTTGGTATATACTAGCAAAAATGCCCGTGCGTTGCTACGGAGCGTATAGTTTGTAGTGTCGGACATCTGGACGACATAAAGCGCTCGAAAAGATTTTTTTTTTAACAATCGTGTCATGCTTTCTCATTCGTCTTGAAATCAAACTCTATAACATGTCTGTATGCGCTCTAGTCGCATTCACATAGACAAATGATGATCAAAGATTTATCCAATAGTAATGTTCTGGTCATGCATTTTAATTTATGTTGGGATTGAACTCCACCATCATAATTGACAAAATACTCCAACTCATAAAAATATGGGTAGACATTTTAGGAAAATATAGTTAATATTTGGAAAGTTATCCAAAGCACTTCATTCCCGTACTTAAAAGGTGAGATCAGATTAAAAAGAACTTAACAATCTACGTGCGTGTCTCTTCCACTTATCATGTACAAGACTCCACAATGCAAACTTTGGTGGAGATAGCATATTGGCAAAAAAAAAAAAATGATTAATTACTTAATCTTTCAAAATTAATTGCTTAATTATTTGATTTTTTTGGTTGTTATATAAGGCAGGTTACAATTAAAGAGAATGACTTGCGCAAAAATATGACACAGCAGTAGTTTGGTGGTGAAGTCTTTTTGTCCAAAACTAAAGGTATTAACTCAATTCTCTATTTTACATTATAAAATTTCTGTTTTATCTTTAGTTTCCATCTCTAGTTACAGGGAAAAGTAGAGAAAAAATAGAACCGAAATGATGGAACTGAAAAACAAAACAGATAAAGACTGACCTGTAACGAATATGCACAGAAATAGAAAGATGAATTGGAAAATAAATAAAAACGAAAGGTACGGTGAAGAAATTCATTGCTCTTCTATATCAGACTCTCCTCCCTCCTGTATGCGGCTGCTACTCCTAGTCAGATACATACATATATACATACTACACCTGTCTTTTTTCTACTTCGATTTGAATTTTAATTAGAATTTGGATTTCTGAGTTATTGATGAGTCTGAGTCACAAATACGAACCAATCCGTTTTAGAATCGTACTCCAGCATATCATGCTAGACAAAAGCTATTCTACAACTCATATAAGCATGGGTTATTATATATATAAGTTTGAGTCTGAGTCACAAATACGAACCAATCCGTTTTAGAATCGTACTCCAGCATATCATGCTAGACAAAAGCTATTCTACAACTCATATAAGCATGGGTTATTATATATATAAGTTTGCATAGAAGAAATTCTTCATTGTCCGGTATTTAGAGAGAGACGGACAAAAAAATGGATGGACCAAAAAAAATGGGCTGAAATTTTGTCTCTTTATTATTAGATATAGATATATATATATTTGGGGTCCATTTATAAATTTCTCCATGGGAGCTATTTCCTTGCCTTGGTTTAATTTCTAAACATGATAATATAGGCTTACAGCACGAGTCGGGTCAACATAAGATTTGAAATCAACATGTTTGCCCTTGTCTCTCTGCTACAGAATAAGCATGAGGTGTCATCCTAATTGAGGTTTGTTCCAAACCAATGTTTTTGTGACTCTGGGCTAATAGATAATATATTCCCCTTGCAACATGAAGTTGCTACAAAAACATGAAAAGAATTAATATTCTAAGTTTTTTCATGATTAGTGTGCAAACACAATAATTCTTTCTGGTAAAGAATATTGTTTGTCCATGGAGGGAACGATTGTATTATCTACAAGTAAGCCAAATGATGGGTGGAGTGACTATGCGACAATATATTGGCTAGTAGCCCTCTATACGTCACACCTCACCTAATTTATTAAGATCTACCTGCCAACTACCTGAAGATTGAAAACAGGTCAATAAGTTTAAATCCCACATCATAATGAGCTAGAAGCTAACTTGGTTTGTATTAACAAACTACCAATTATAGTAGTTATCCAAGGCTCTGAAAGGCCATATGGATCTTGATAACGTCACTGATAGTGATGATATTTTCTACATGTATCTTTTACCTATAAAAGTTTGTGCTCTAGTTGAGAGTCTATCCCAGAAGGATATTGGTCATTATTGACCTTTCCAAGTAGTTTATTTTTGTGGTTATGTCAATGACTTTGCATTAAATAATATTTCCTAGATATATAAAAAATTCTTGGTCTTACCTGTTCTATTTTAAACTAGCAAAAATGCCCGTGCGTTGCTACGGGAGAAAAAAGCTACGAGATATTTTTTATTTTTTAAAAACATGATGCATTGCAATGGAAAAATATGATTTCACTATAACATATATCTCAGTGATTTTCAGAAAAATATCTCTATGCATGCTGATATAATAGTCAAGAGCTGCTAGAACAGAAGTCTTCCGATCAACATTATGCAGTTTCTTTTCAGATGCAAGGCTCCTCTTGTCCTCTATCTTTATTTATACTAAAAAAACTGAATCTGTTGGGTAGGAAACAGTGGTAGGCGAAGGTCTCAAACACCCAAGTTGCAAAACTGAATTTGTCGAGCAGAGAACAAGTCTGGACATCATCTAAACTTGCAAAATCCTAAATGACTTGACGGATCCAAATTCTAAAAGACTGAACATAATGATATATGAACTCGATGTCATCAAGTGTGAGCACTCAGCAGTTAACCACTCCTGTTTTTCTCCGAGGACCAGTTACACGGTTATCATTCATCTTCAGACACGACAATTATCATTCCTTTTCAGACATGACAATTTCATGTGTACCAGAATGGTGAGGTGTTGGATAATACAAAGCTGGAAGCTGCAACACTGTAGCTTCTCTTAGTCAATAAATGGATTTATGAAAATCCCAAAAAAAAAAAAACATCAAGAAAAATAATTTTGTAACCAAGAACATATTATACCAGAGTTTAGAGTTGTTGAAATGAAAGAAGAGTCTAGTTATTTTAAAAAACATCAAGAAAAATAATTTTGCATCGGGGAGGGGTCTTTGTCACAGTGATGTGTCTGTGAGTACCATGACTCTAGCGCCATCTGCCGGACTTTTCGCAATGGTGGTTGCAAGCGCAACATAGGAAATAAAGCTCCCTCATCATGACCTGACATTACCAAAAATATGTTGGTCCATATCAGTTTCAGGGGTTACCAAATCATTATCAAATATATGACGACATAGGTCAGCAAAGCATCTCACAAATGTGAGAGCTCATAGAATAAAAAACATTTTTCAGGTATGTACCAGCTGAAGTGAAAATCCCTATTTTTTTTCAGGTCACACAACGATCGAGGAACTATTATTGCTACGATATTGTACAAGAATATAAATTCACACACAAGCCCCAACAGTTGGCCTTCTTGTACATCACAGCAATAAGTGACTTAAAAGCAAGCATACGAGCACTGCCGCTCTTTTGTCAGATGTGACAATATAGGGACCCACCCTAGTGAATGCGAAACGTGGCGTTGACTCAGAATGTTCAGACATCAATAGGCCGCAATCCAATATTCACTGAATTTTCCAAAACAACATAATTGGGCAACCAACTTTGACTATAATGAACATCACTACGAGTGAATAAACTATGAGCATTTATATATTTAGTGTGATTCACTTTGATTTCTAGTGTCTAATGAATTAATAATCTTATTTCTATTTCAAGGCACTCTGTATAATGCATTGCACTTTGAATAAACTGAACTAATACTCTAATTTCAATTGCACTTTACTTTAAATTTGACAATAAATTTATGGTTCAATTCTAAAAAAAAAAAAGGAGAGAATGAATTTATGGTTTCTCTATTATTATAGTAGAAGAATGTGCTGAAAGTTCAGTACACTAAGCAGTTATGTGATTTCGGTGAGATCATTCAACTTATCCATAAAGCAAGAGAGCAAAGCCAACCTGATATGGTAATGGTATCCATGTCAGGGAAGCCATCTTGAAGGAAATGCAGCACATTATGCATGCCCTTTAAAAACCAATTAGTTCCCATGGCATCCCATGTGCTGCATCTGAATCCCATATTCCCCTCTAGCACTCCAACACCTGCAGCCTCACGAAATTTCTTGACCTGCTCAAATTTCATAGTTTCCAAATAATTCAACACACCATGTCATGCTAAATTCCTCACAGAAAAAAACTGTCATGCTAAATCATTTTATCCATTTCAAAACCTTACAGGACAGTATGAGATGAGAATAATTTTATAACCTTGCAACATATCTCTTGTCAGGAGCAATGATTTTCCCTTCATCAGTTGAACGGCTTCCTTCAAGAAATATATGAACCCATCCACCACTATAAAGCTTTGAAAGTGTCATATCCATTCCCTGAACAAAGAAAAAAAAGCTACAAGTGAAGAGGGAATCCGGTGATGCATCCAATTTAATAGTCCAAATATATTCAATCATACCCATGATTTTAGATCAGAAAAAGATGACCTATGATATTATTCAAAGCATGAAGGCATTAACATTGTACAAATGGGAAGAGGGCAAAAGGAAGTGTGTAAACCCACGCAGCAAGGAATTCATTTAGAATAATTCTCAAGTGCAATTGTGCTGATCTCTTTGTTTAAAAAAAAAGGAGAATGGTAATTCTAGTTTGTTGCAATGACCATTAGTGGTAGCATGCACAGGTAAAGTCTACTTCTCAGTTTCATGAATCAGATAAAGTTTGAAATTCATATTATGTTCTCAGTTAAGGCTTCAAATTCATATGCTGCAATGACCATTAGGGAAAGGCTTGAATCAGTTAAGGCTTCAAATTCATATGCTGCAATGACCATTAGGGAAAGGCTTGAATCAGTTGAGTTTTCAAATTCTATATGCTGGAAACTGCATTAAGCTATTACTTATTCTACTATCATCCTAATGCCACAGTGTCATATAGAAACACATTGAATTGAACAGAAGAGAACTGAATCGGATAGAATAGAATGAATCATCCATCATGTTAGCAATTTGCTACCTATAATGAATCACCGTTCACAGTGAGCTGAAGAATAATTCCCCACCTGCCATGCAAATTGCAAACGCATGGTCTGTAACAAAAAGAGAGAGGTAGAGCTGCTGCTCCCCTTCCCTTCCTATGTAATTACAGCACCAAGTGCCAATTGCTCTGTTGTACAAACTCAAATCCTCCAATTCCTTCTTCTCCTACTTCTAAGCAGCAGTAGTAGTAACACTCGAATTCATTCTTCTCCTTCTACTTTAAGCAGCAGCAAGAAGCAGCAGCAGCAGCAGTATGGTAAATAAACATGAATGAAACAAAGCAAAAAGTATTTTGCAGCGTACTACTGCAATACAGAGAGACATACAGTAGAGTCCTCTACTGCAGGTTCCTTGTTTCACCAGCTATGCTAGATTCACAGAGCTAAACACACAAATTCAAGTGATAACAAAACGCTGAGATCATCAGGCATCTTGGAGATTGATCATATGTGTTCAAGGATGGCAGGGTCTATAGTGAAGAAAGAAGCAATGGCATCTATGGATCATATTGAAAAGTGCACAGTATGTTAGCAACGGGCCCCGGTAAAGGGGGGGAGGCAAGCGGCGGGGGGGCAGGAAACAGAGGTCGAGCGAGGCCGCCGCCGTTGCGCGCCGCCGCCCTTGGGGCCGCCGCCGCGCCCGCAGCCCGCTGGGGCCGCCGCCATCGCGGCGTGACGCGGGGAGGCCCCGCCGCCGCCGCCGTCACGCCTGCAGCCGCGCGGGAGGCCGCCGCCGTCGAGCCTCGGGGCGCCGCGCGGATGCTGCCCCGCTCCACGGCCGCACGGGGCTGGCTCTCGCCGCAAGACAGCGCCGCGGCTAGGCAGCAGACGCTAGGCGCTGCCACGGCCAAGCCGGCCCGCAGCCCGCGTGCAGCTAGCCGGAGCCATGCCCGCGCCCGCCCGCCAGGGCCGCCGCCGCCTCCGCGTCGGCTCCGAAGCTCGGAGTGGAGGGATGGGAAATCGGAGTCGGAGTCGAGCGGCGCGCCGGGGAAGGAGCGGCGTCGTGGGGGAAGGAGCGGCGCGGGGGGGAAGGAGTCCGTGAGGTTGAGTCGCGACGCGCGCGGCGTCTGCGAAGGAAGGAGGCCGTGAGGGGTCTGCTCAAGGAGAAATAACGGGCCGAATCAATCATGGGCCAGAATGGACGGACGAAAATTTGAGGAGAGAAAACTCTCCCTTTTAAATATAATATATATATATATATATATATATATATATATATATATATATATATATATATATATATATTAGGTATTAGGTATAGGTATAGAAGCTTCTCCTCATGCTGAACAATAAATTGATTCGAGCAATGCTTTATATAGAACACATAATATGTTGCAATAAATATAATGACTCAATTATATATATATGGTATGAGTAATTGAGTCAAATTTGGGCAATAAACAAAAAAGAGCCGGACTATGAAATAATTTTTCATCCAAAATTTTTTGCTTGGCAATCACGGCTAAATGCCGATATCTTATTATACTTATGCATACCAAGCTTACCACTTTGTAAGTGCAATGCCACCATTATTTTTTCCCTCATACATATGACCTCGAAGGTCAATATATGAAAAATTAATGTCAATTATACAACAATTGGTGAGCATTAGTCCCTGAAGGATTGTTATAGCTAATTATAGGTTACATCTGTAACTATAGGTGTTAAGTCTAGAAGGCTACATATGCATTTGTTGAAGTCAAGAACTTGCAGATAATTTACTAGAAGTTATGGGCTCAACAAGAAGTTGAGGATACTCCTCCTGTAGAAGGAATACACGCATTGTGCATGCAACTGTGTTAATAAAGTTCGAACTCACTACATATAAAAATATTAATGGCCCCCTAATAAAGTGCGTATTTTTTGAATAAATCACCACTAAAGCATACATATACACCACTAGGAGTTGGTGACTGGGAATTAGTATGCTATTAAATATCTTGGCATTAGGGGGAGATGAATACCCATTTTAAGAATAATGCCTTGATATTTATGAATCAAAACACACAAATCTAGACTAAACTAGTTGTTTAGTTACACTCCTCCATTCTATAGCATAGAGTTATGCCAGATAACTATTTGTATTAAAGAGGAGCAACTAGATTGGTTAAAATCTAAATGAATGCTTCTACCGAAGTAGATGTGGATATACCCGGGATTAATTTTATATCCATCCGATTTAGGTATTTGATCAAATTATGCGGGGACGCCTGCAAATAAGATCTAGAGACCTAACTCAAAAGCATATGCTCATGAAGCAAACTCACTTTAGTGTGATAAAACTCCTCTTTTATTCTTGCAGAGAAATCACCATGCTGGTGAGTCACTTCATGATGAGGTTCATCCTGAAGATGAAAATCCTAGCAATGCGCGCGTACTATAAAGTTAGGAATACGGAACAAAAATGGATCTATTATTTTGGGAAACAACGAAGATCATTGTTAAGATGTTTAAAGTCAGAAAATATGTGTCGACACTTGCTTGCCTCTATAATTGCTAAATGAGTCTCTTTGTGAGAATGGGATCCGGAACAAAGTCCATGGCAGGAGTGCTTGAAGCTCGTATTGGGTCAAATGAGATATGCAATTGAGGCTGAACCAAGAATCGCTAAGTGAGTATCCCGAGTCTGATGTTCGGGTAATTATGGGTCATCATTGAAATTATGGGTGGTGAAAGCGATGGTTCAAAGGGTCCTAGTAGAGACCAACTCTGACATATGTTTTATAAAATATGTTCCGTTGCATAATAAATCTGGCTAATGTATGAATTAAAATATGCAGTTATGAGATTCTGAAAATCCATAAAGAGCAACATTGAAATCTCATACCAATATTATCTTTTGGAGAAATGATCTCTCCGTAAATGTAACAACTCCCTCGAAGGATTTTCCTTGAAGGAATATATGGTTATAAATCCAAATGCACTAAAATAAGTGAGTTCCTTAGACGGAATAAAGACCCATATAGGACCCAAGAGATAAGAATGAAAAGAGGGACTGAAATGAAAAAAGTATACCATATAAGCACAAGTGCTTCCATGAGATTTTACTGTGCATGTATATACTTGTCTTAAAATGCGTTCTATACCTGAAGTTTTGGAATTGTAGTACCTCTGGAAACCGATATGATATATTTTGGTGTTACTAGCATTATTTTCCCCATAACGCTAGAAATAAAGACTTGTGATGTCTTACTATGTATTAGAGATAAAGATTCTCGAAGAATCTGGAATCGATCCCAGAAGGAGTCATCGCTATTATGAATAGAGAAAATTATAATGATATAAAGAATAATGATTATTAATCACATCTCGAAGATGAGTGTCATTGCAACTTTAGAGTGCACAAATATGCATCCTGATGTATGTATGATAGAATGCATTAAATTCTTTCAACACTATTCTCTATTCTTAGTGTTCTTGAAGAATAGCAAGACAAATGTCATGAAGACTAAATATTGTGAAAATCTCGTGATCTCATTTGCATTGTCCATGTCTATGTTTATTTCTAAGTAATGGTTAATGTTATGAGAATGAATGACTTCAACGGATGCTGTCGTCAGGGGGAGTATTCACAAGATATTAATCGTCGCTCATGAGACTTTGAAAATCTCAAACAATGCCTAGAAGGTATAGTTCTAATGGTGTGTTTCTAACCTATATTGAATACTATATCCTAGCACCATTTATTAAATTGGGTTTATTGTTTTATATATACTTCTTTCATATTTTTTACTTCACGAGTTCCGAAGTAAGATGAGGTTAAGATTATGAACTGATCCTTGGAGTGTATGCAATATACTTGTTAAGTCTATATGTGCATATGCTTCCTGTAGAAAGCGTTTTTAGCACAATGGTTCAGGGGGAGAATTCCCCTAGAAGATTAGCTCTTAATCAGAATTCTAGAAAATTCAAATGATATGATCTAGAAGATCACAATTTATCCTGAAGATATATGTTGTACTCTTTTTTCTTGGTGAGTTTTCCTGAAGTTTCTTATGTAAGGTTTTTAATGAGGCAACAATATGTAAATGCATTAAGCGACAATAATGTACTCTTTCTCCAAGTTTTTTCCCATTGGGTTTTTGGAGTTTTAACGAGGCATGTATTTGTCATGGTATTCGTCCAAGGGGGAGTGTTAAGAATTCCTCAATTAGAGGATTGATGGGCTCATACCATATGGGCCTTGAAGACTATCATATATGCCCTGGAGGCTATGTCTATATAAGAGGACTCCATATATACCTATAATGACTAATGAAGAGATGACTCTCCCCTCATATTCGTGTCTCATGTCTATTATTCTTGGGGATTGGATAAGGGAGACGGGATCAATCTACAACTTCTACACGCCTTGTTCTTAGGATCGGGGGACGGAAAACGGATCTG